>OMLM01003180.1:5333-25374 GCA_900302695.1 Helostoma temminkii | reverse complement strand
TTGGATTTGTTGTAAATACTTTGACCATAAATGCATCAGAAGTGAGCGCACAGGAGTTTGTTTGGATAAAACATCACAAAGACGAGGCGCTTTTAAGTTACACTTTTTTTCACTATATGAGAAACAATCCACATTTTTATTCAGTTTAGCTGAGACTGGCGATGGAAAAATTTACGTCGTCAGTGAAATAGTCTAGACATCAATTAATCACCAAGCAGAAGAGGGTGCGGAAAACCTCGTTTTGCAGGTGAACAGCGTCGCTCTGTGGCAAGTACCGGGACTGCGCACCCATCTTCCAAACCTCCTCCCGCCCCCAAGGCCCAACCACACATGCAACAGCTTGAAATGTGATTAGTTGAATTTTCCACTGATAGTCTGAAGAGAAAATCTTTAACTAGAGCTACGCAGGAATATTGGACACTGACCTTTGTTCAACATTCAGACCCAAAACAAATATATATTCCAACATATCCCCCTGATGTTATTATTCATTAAAAATCTTTTCCTACTCACAATGCACCAGACTTTCTGAGGGGGTAGTTGTCAGGACTTTGGTGCATCTATGTGAATCCCGAATGTGGTGTGGATGAGAATGATTAAAGCTTAGAAAGTGAGAAGACGCCATGTAGAGAGAAATAAAGCTACTTCTTCTGCCAGCAGAGCAGAGAATGTCTGGTCTAGATCTATTGGGAACGTTTGACACAAACCTGTGCAGGTGTAGTCGAGGATAAACTACATTGTGAATGTAAACCGATATGTTTTTCACCATTTCTTAGACAATAATTTAACATTTATATCATTTTTAAAAATGAATATTTACTCCTACTGTACCAAACTCACCTTGGTATTTGTCCTCTCAGGCACATTCGGCAGCTGCACATTAGACGGACAGTCGTACAATGACAAAGATGTATGGAAACCAGAGCCCTGCCAGATCTGCGTCTGTGACAGTGGAAACATCTTGTGTGACGATGTGATCTGTGAGGACACAGCCGACTGCGCCGACCCCATCATCCCAGACGGAGAGTGCTGCCCCATCTGCCCCGACAGCGATGGTACTCCACCTTGATCCTACTCACCGTTTCTGTGGTTAATTAGCTTTGTGGCGCCACCTAGTGCCTTCTACCTCATCTTTGACCCCCCCATGGCTCTCTGACCGCAAATGGACTTGAGGCCCTAAGCCTACCTGTGTGCTGGAGGATTTTCATTCAGAATCACTTTGGATTTACGTTTTTGTTCATTTCAGTTTGAATGTGCATTCCTTTAAAACGGATTAAACCCGCCCTTTGGTGAAGCCTGCCAAAGAACATGTAACATCTCGGCATGCCTACCTGTGCAGTGACACTGCAGGGTGCACGGCCCATTCATCTCCCAAAACAACATTTCTAACATATTTTCCATCTTTATCACTTGGAATTATGTAGCAGATTTGATTTAAATTGCTTTTGAGAGAGTGATCAAGTAAAATATTGTATTTCATGCTCTTAGGAGCTAGGTTAACACTTTCACATCTACATTATTTTATAAATGTCAAATATATATATTTGTTTAAGAAATTCAGGGTTGTTGACATTGTCTTTTTCTCCATTGGTTCTGTAGGACCCACAACTCCAGACGAAGGACAGGTATTTTGCCCTTTTAACAATATTTGATATTGAAAATCATATGTAAAAAGGATCTGAGGTCTAGACTAGATGTTTGCATATTTTAGATGATATGTTTTTACAGTGTGGATAAAACATTGCAGGACTCTAACGCCCCTTTTCTGTCTGTCCATAGAAGGGAGAAACTGGTGACAAAGGAGACACGGTAGGTTCCTGTTTGGTTCAACTGTCATTCACAGTTTAATAGACGTCTGTCCTACAGTGCAGATCACACCATATCAGAACGTTTTGAAAAGTTAGAGACAAGTTTGATCAGTTTTCCCTAAAAACCACACACTGGCATTTCCATATTGTTTCAGTCATTTTCATAAAAAATAATAATGTTTATTTAAAATATGTGCATTTCCCCACTAAATGCAAAACGTTTTTGATTGATCAAGCTGCAATGATGTAACTGTTGCTGATGACCTTTGATAATTAGGTCACAAGGTCTATAGTTCATTAAAAGTTCATAGGTTACATAACACACATTTGTTTAAAATAAAGTAACATTAAATATTTATCAAGTAACAATAGTAGAAAAACACTTAGTATGTACATTACAAATGATTTTTCAACATTTTTGCATACTTTTATGATTTTAAGGACGTGTTGAGTCAATTTAGTTTATTGTTTTAGCTAATAATTCTTCCTCCGTATTAACTAGTAAAATGATTTATAAAGAATATGCTAACAGGCCATTTCTGGTTGACTTTTTCCTACAGGGTCCTCCTGGTCGTCCTGGCAATGATGGAATCCCTGGACAGCCTGGACCTCCTGGGCCACCTGGCCCCCCTGGCCCTCCTGGCCTTGGCGGAGTAAGTATCACCAAGTCGAAACATCCATGCAATCTGGGATCATGTTTTGAGTATGAACTGAGTCAAATGAGATACATCTTAAAATCCCATGGTAGTGATTTTGATCTACTCCTGAATGTTGTCAGCACCAGTCTATATACCTTAGTTTTCTATTTTATGCCACCACCAAACAACTAGGACATTTCCTCCCTGATGATTTCAGCACTGGGAGTGCAGACAGCTCCCTGGTCCTCAGGTTTAGGCCTATACAGAATATCTAAGTGTTCAAAAGTGGAAAAATAAACTATTTTAGGTTTTCCATTTGACATTTTTGTGCTGCATTAAGTAAGTGTAATTATTGTCTCTGGATGTTTGGTGACTAATTCTTTATTTTATCTCTTACAGAACTACTCTCCTCAAATGAGCTATTCTGACCCCTCCAAATCCAGCGGCCCACCTGTTCCTGGCCCAATTGTATGAAGGTTTTGCTTTTTCACAACAAATCTTTCTCACTAAATATCCAGCAGTAAAGTCAGATATTTATATAACTGTCTATAGTAAACCTTTGAAATATTGGCTACTGATTTTTGTGTATGTAACTCCCATGTTTATTCGGTTTGGTGTTGTCACAAATGAATACAATCAAAAATAATTTTTGTATCATCTTCATACAGGGTCCTATGGGTCCTCGCGGTCCTCCTGGATCTTCTGGCTCTGCTGTAAGTATTTATTTAATAAATAATGTAATTTAACATAACATAACACTTGAAATACAAAACCATTACTTATCTGCGATTCTTGTTGTTGTTCAGGGCCCTCAGGGTTTCACCGGACCCCCTGGAGAGCCTGGTGAGCCTGGAGCTTCTGTGAGTATACAAAATGATCAACTAAATTCCTTTTTTTCTTGGTTTCTCTGCTATGATGATGTTGAGTTTAGTCAAAAGCTCTGCACTATACAAATCACTGTACTCCTCACATGTTGCTTCCTCTCTACTTCACTTTACTCAGCTTCATTGACCTACTGACACATCTGCACAAAACACTTTTTGTCTGCAATAAATCCCGCACTCACCCTTGTCCTTTACTGAAAGCAGAGATGTTAATTTCAACATTAATTTGGTGCTAAGTGAGTCATTTATTTGTGTTTTTAGGGTCCCATGGGTTCTCGCGGTCCTGCTGGTCCACCTGGAAAGAATGGAGACGATGTAAGCGATTTTTAATTCCTCATTTTTGGAATTTTGCAGTTGTATTCGTGCATAAACTATACAGAGACAAAATTATGAGATATTATGATTTCCCTCTGTCCTTGAAGAATATATGCTCACTGCATCTAGATGATTTCATGACCTTTTCTCTTGGTGTCTTTAACAGGGTGAGCCCGGCAAAGCTGGTCGCCCTGGTGAGCGTGGACCTGCAGGTCCTCAGGTGAGTGATGAAGGTCAGGAGATGACCAGCAAGACTAATTTCATAGTGACATTTATGTGAAAGCTGATGTCAACAGTTGAGGAGAAGGAGAAGCTTATCTCCCAAATGACCACATTTTATTATCATTAAATATATCATATATTACTTATCAGAGAAGTTCATCATACATGGGACATTTGCTTTTTGTTGATGTATCTCTTCTTTTCTTCCTGCAGGGTGCTCGTGGATTCCCTGGAACTCCCGGACTCCCCGGCATCAAGGGACACAGAGTGAGTCTGAAAACCATTTGATGGTAATTTATTGTTGTTGTGACTGGTGAGTGCACTTATGATTCTCATTTATTTTGTCCACAGGGTTTCAGCGGCCTGGATGGAGCTAAGGGAGACAGTGGACCAGCTGGACCTAAGGCAAGATATCACATGTGCTGAGGCACACCAAAGCAGAAATTGCATCAGAACCTGCACCAGTATTTCAGTCTGCTGCACTATACTACAGCCATTTCAATCTCTGTTTCTGTGTTGTGTACAGGGAGAGCCTGGTGCCTCTGGTGAGAATGGCATCCCTGGTGCTATGGTACGTTTTGTGTCACTGCAGTCCTTTTGTTGACATGTACTAGATATAACGGGTTGGTAGAGGTTCTTGTAATAATAGTATAAATTAGATGCAATGCTTTAAAATGTTGGAAATGTAAAAAGTCACAGCCCTGTCAAGCTAATGTTGCTATGTTTTTGTATTTACTAGGGTGCTCGTGGTCTTCCTGGTGAGAGAGGCCGTCCTGGACCTCCTGGCCCTTCTGTAAGTGCGACGAATATTGTGACTTATAGTGAAACAACGATAATAAAACTGGAATTGCTGGAACTGCTAATCTTATGATTTCATGTTTTGAGACATATTTTTTTCCAAATGTCACTTTAATCTAATCTCCTTCCTCTGCAGGGTGCTCGTGGTAATGATGGTAACACCGGTGCCGCTGGACCTCCTGTAAGTATTCTCTTCAACATTGTTTATTGCAACTTTCACGTTGGGCTATATCACCTAGTGTTCAGTGACAAGATACTGTGGTTAAAGATTCAATGCACTGTTGAATTAGTGCCAACAAATGTTATCAATGAGATGTAATTTAATTAGTCATTGTTACTTTCCCATCAAGTTAGTGAATGACCTTGTGAATCAAGATGGTCTGCTTAAATCAAGTGTCTTTGTTTTTCAGGGACCTACTGGACCTTCTGGTCCCCCAGGATTCCCTGGTGGTGCTGGTGCTAAGGTAATACACTTCACTGTTTAGTTTAATGTTTATCACTAGACTAACTGAAGAAATACCACTCTGCTTTATTGCATCACACCCAACTTGAATGATTTTGTTGTGCACTATTAGTAAAAAATATATAAAAGCACTATTAACTTTTTTTACTCAGTGTCTTCTTATTGAGTTTTAAACATGAATAAACACATGATTTTGCAATAGCTGACCCCATGAGTAATTGAGTAAACATCACCCCAGTCTCGATGTATAGTAGGAAATCTCAGGACATTAACTGTGCATAGAGGTTAAACCCTACATCCTAATGCAAATCTCACAAATGAATTTTACTGTCCACAGTCTTTCAGCCGTTTGACAACATACTGTCAAGCCCAGGTGGACACTGCAGCCACTAGATGGCATCAGTTGTCGCATGTATTGTATTGTACTCTCACACCTGTTATAAAGCCACTTAGGAATCAAAAGGAAGAGAGTTAAAAATACACAGTTGGTGGTGTGATGGTAGTCAGAACTGGCCTCTGATAATAAATAAGTTGTTTCAATTACTCATCAAATTTGTACAGGTAATTAATTTACAATGAGTCATGTGACTATGTTGTCTTTGCTTATACCGGTTACTTATTGTACTTATGTACATGACATTTTTTTTTACTAATGGGTGATATTGTTGTTTCCCTTCACAGGGAGAGAGTGGTCCTCAGGGAGGACGTGGACCAGAGGGAGCCCAGGGAGCCCGTGGTGAGCCTGGTAACCCAGGACCTGCTGGACCCGCTGGACCTGCTGTAAGTAAATACTGGACTTCCTGCAACATGATTACGCATTTGTTCATCTTTACACATGTTCTGTGTATTATTTTAATGCTTTAATATTATATTTCCTTTCTTTCTCAACAGGGTGCCCCTGGAAGTGATGGTTCTCCTGGTTCTAAGGGTAGTCCTGTAAGTATGATAAACACTGATCACTTTTATGTGTTACACTTCACATGATGTGTTTTTTAAACCCCAACCTGTCATCCTGTAGGGTGCTGCTGGTATTGCTGGTGCTTCTGGTTTCCCTGGATCTCGTGGTCCTGCAGGAGCTCAAGGAGCTGTTGGTGCACCTGGTCCCAAGGGTAACAATGTGAGTAGACGATTGTGTGAATTTTGAATTTTACATGCCAAAACACATTGTTTGTCAATGTTATAGAAACCCAGGATCATCCAACAGCTTAAATAAATTTTTGTTCTTGTCAACAGGGTGACCATGGCCCCTCTGGTCCTAAGGGAGAGCCTGGTGCCAAAGGAGAGCCTGTAAGTTTTAAAATACATTGATCCTCGATAGATTGCTGTTGTCTCCCTTACTAGAACACTTACTTACTAGAACACAACATGACTGACTTCTCTTTTTCTTCCAGGGCCCCGCTGGAATTCAGGGACTGGCTGGTCCCTCTGGTGAGGAGGGAAAGAGAGGACCCCGTGGAGAGCCTGGTGGTGCTGGAGCCCGTGGACCCGCTGGAGAGCGTGTATGTTACTTGCACATCATGCAACCACATAAGATTTCAGCAAGATATTTGTAGTTGCACTTCAGGTGACCCAAAGTCTAGCCCAGCTTCTTATTAAATAATAAATAATCTGTTTTGTTAATAGTCTCACGATCACTATATGTTAGTGAAACAAAAACAAGTCCATTTTAAAATGTTTTTCTAGAAAGTATGCAGCTAATTTACTATGCTATAAATTCCTGGGGGCTTCACCAATGAGGTATGAGTGAAGCATTTACACCACAGACAGTAACATGCTTGTTATTTGATTGTTCTTTTAGGGTGCCCCTGGTCCTCGTGGTTTGCCTGGTGCTGATGGTGGTGCTGGTGGCAAGGTAAGTCAGTCTATCTAGTAGGTCCTCAGCCAGGTTAGGAATTTATTAGTTAAACTTGGTATTGGCTTACTAAACCTCTAATGTATTCCAGCCTGTCATATATACAATTTTCCTGATTGTATGCAATCATAAGAATTTGTTAATTAATAAAAACTAGTTAACTAAATCCACTGACATTACCTTTGGAGATTTCTCCTGAATCTTTGCCTGTTTTATAACAGGGAGCCCCTGGTGAGCGTGGTTCCCCTGGCCCAGTCGGACCTCAGGGAGCCACTGGTGAGGCTGGAACACCTGGCGCTCCTGGTGCACCTGGATCCAAGGTGAGTTCTGCAATGTATTTCTGCACATGTGACATTTTTATATTGAGGAAAGGATGTCTTAATTATGTGTGGCCTATTCTCTATAGGGTGTGACTGGTAGCCCTGGCAGCCCTGGCCCTGATGGCAAAGCTGGACCTGCTGTAAGTACTAAACCACAGGAAGTTTCTCATCTGAATGATGATATTTTTCATATAACAGAGAGGACTCAAAGCTATAAAAATGACCTTTCACTGGGTTAAATTTTCTGTATTCTCATGTCTTCCCATGATCTTTAGGGTGCTCCTGGACAAGATGGTCGCCCTGGACCTCCTGGCCCAGCTGGATCCAGAGGACAGCCTGGAGTTATGGGATTCCCCGGACCTAAGGGAACTAATGTGAGTTAACAAAACATTCCTATTCCTCATTTTCTTTCTTCCTAAAAAACTAGATCTCCAGATGGTGCATATGCAGCATACTCATATATATGTTCAGATTTTAACTTATACAAACCATTTATCCTGTTAATAAAAGTCATTGCAGTAGCAAACAGCTTGTAATAAATTCTACAATCTACTTTGGTTTTAGGTAATCATTTGCATACAATAAAACCAAAATCCAATAGGAATACCAATGCAGAATTCCTTAAACAACAGATGTAAGTGAAAGTTTTTTTTAACAGGGTGATGCTGGTAAGCCTGGTGAGAGAGGCCCTGCTGGTGCTGCTGGCCCTCTTGTAAGTACTGGAATATATGTAATACTGTACAAATCACAATTTACTAGTGTAAAACATACTTTCTAGTGTTACAAGTGCAACAAGTGCATAAAAACAGTCTATAATTGGTAATATTTTTTTTCACAGGGTGCCCCTGGCAAAGACGGTGATGTTGGTGCTCCTGGACCTTCTGGCCCTGCTGTATGTATCTCATCTGCTTTACACATATATATCACCATCGTATTTAGTTGCATGGTTATATATTTTCTAGGGATAATACCTTTGGTTCAATACATTAATATAAATTAAACTATTAGACAATTAGTATATATGATGGACACAAATTCTCATCCTTTAGTTTTGTCCTTTCTGTTCAGGGACCTGCTGGAGAGAAGGGTGAGCAGGGACCTGCTGGTCCTCCTGGATTCCAGGTAGGTTTTAAGATAATTGCAGCAGCTTGGGTGCTGTCATTTGTTTTGTTGATATATTTCTGAAATGTGTTACTCCACTGAGTTTTTCTACTTTTCATCCTTGTTCAGGGTCTTCCCGGACCTCAAGGTGCTACCGGTGAGACTGGCAAGCCTGGCGAGCAGGTAAGGGTCACATGGAGGAACAAAAGCACAAATCTTTGTTCCCTAGCTTAATTTGTCCCAACTGTAAGCAAGCTCTTTATGTACAGTGCAAAACCTAATATTACTATTGTTACTATATTATATTATTATATAGTCAGATAAGTAGTACAAATATAAATCACATACAAGCACATAGAAATATTGGAGTGTTACAGGTTTTGTCACTATAACCCTAACCATTTCCATTTCTTGCAGGAGATTGGTCCATTGCACATCATCATGATAAACCTCTCCACTTTGCCTCTCTTGTTTAGGGTGTTCCTGGTGAAGCTGGACCCCATGGCCCATCTGGACCAAGAGTGAGTATCTCTTGCATTTCAAAAACAAAACATCACCCCTGGTAAACACCATCTGTGTTTTTCTCAAATCATCATGTGTGATGTGTCCCTTTTATCCTACAGGGTGACAGAGGTTTCCCTGGTGAGCGTGGTGCTCCTGGTGGTGCTGGCCCAACTGGACCCCGTGGTTCTCCTGGCCCTGCTGGTAACGATGGACCTAAGGTAAATTAAATCTAAATTAAGATGATAGCTTGTGTTCACTGTTCACAATTCACAGTTAAAAATGAAAAGCTACTTTTGAACAGGCAAATTAATCTGTATTCAGGACCACTTAATACTGTGTATAGTTAGTGTATCTGTGTATACACTAACAATACAAAAGCAATCAGCATAATAATCTCTACTCATTCACCTTGTAGAGCAGAGAACAGCAAAGGGAAATTAATAATTAAAAATGTATAGTTATTCTCTATGTTTTACAGTCATCAGTATAACATATATATATATCTAGTTCTTGCATACATTCTAATAAACATTCTTCTTCTTTTTCTTCTGCTTCTTCTTCTTCTTCTTTTTCTTTTTATTATTATTATTATAATTGGTAGTAATAGTAGTAGTATAAGAGAAAACTTTAATGATCCCCAAAGGGGAATTCACATATTACAGCATGATATATTCTAAGTAAAAACTGAATTGGATTGTCGCAACTGCATGGTTTCATTTGTTACACACATATTTTCCACAGCATAAAGTATGAAGTCCCAATGCATATTTATACAACACTGAAGTTTATTTAATATTATCAATGAAAACAATAATTGTTTCTGTCTTTGTGTGTGTGTGCAGGGAGAGCCTGGTGCTGCTGGTGGACCTGGTGCTCAGGGTGCCCCTGGTATGCAGGGAATGCCTGGAGAGCGTGGAGCTTCTGGTCTCCCAGGAGTCAAGGGAGAGAGAGTAAGCATCATGCTAATATAACATTGTTATTACCATTATTATTACCAGGAGAGAGAATTGGTTAGTTAAAGGCTTTCAAATATTTTAGCTGAAGATTATTAACAATGAAGATAATATAATGTAATGAAGCAAGTATGAAGTCAACTGAGGAAATAAACGTTCTGTCTGAAAATACCTGCCAAATACACTGATTTAATAATTCAAGAAGAAGGCATGTTGCTTTGCTTTACATTTTCAATCAATTTCCTCAAGGTCAGGGTGTTGATTACACCTGATAAATTGCCAAAAGTGCTTTTTAAACCTTTGCTATTTGATCACCCAAATATGGAGCAACAACATAAGTGGCTTCCTTTCATCATTATATCAACTCAAGTGGTCTTAATAACCTTTTTTCTCTTCTCAGGGTGACGCCGGTGGCAAGGGAGTTGATGGTGCCCCTGGCAAAGATGGTGTGCGTGGTCTGACTGGACCTATCGGACTCCCTGGACCTCCTGGTGCTCAGGGTGAGAAGGTAAGAACAGACACAATTTTAGTTATGTCTACAAATATCAATGATCCAAATTCATGGTGTTGCTTTACTTTTTTCTGCTCCTGTTGACTGAAGTAAAAACTTTATGCACACATAGAAAATAAATTCTAATAAATATGCTGTTGTTCTACCTGCTAACTTTGACATCTGGACTTTGATTTAATGAAGTTTCTGACATTCTCTTCTGGGCTTAGGGTGAAGGTGGTGCTGTTGGAGTTGCTGGACCCACCGGTTCTCGTGGTTCCCCTGTAAGTTCTTTGCTAAACATGCAGTTGATTGCTTAACCCACAGTCAGGGTACCATGCTGAGCATGTTCTATATATGGTGTAAATTTAGACACAGTTATGACTCAGTGACCTTAAAACACAATTTAATTCTTTCTCAAACAGGGTGAGCGTGGCGAGACTGGACCTCCTGGACCTGCTGGATTCGCTGGACCTCCTGTAAGACCCTCAACATTCAATATATTTACATTTTGGTCCAAGACTAAACTGGCACATTCACTTAAGATTAAAACTGAAAGCGTGTGTTGATCTGTTTCCTCTGTTGCCCTCCAACACCAGGGTGCTGATGGTCAGCCTGGTGCCAAGGGAGAGACTGGTGACAGTGGACCCAAGGGAGATGCTGGTCCTTCCGGACCTCCAGGACCTGTTGGAGCTGCTGGTCCTCAGGTACTGTAGGCCCACATTTCACCTTTGAGATATACAGTAAAATAATAATAGATTATTGATGCCAGACAGTTTTAGTAATCAGTGTTATGTTAACAGGGACCTGCTGGCGCTCCTGGACCCAAAGGTGCGCGTGGTGGTGCTGGTTCTCCTGTAAGTATCCCCTAAAGAGATTTTGCAGGATTAGGTGACACAATAATTGCAAGTTTCACTTGTCATTTCATGTGTGTGTGTGTGTGTGTGTGTGTGTGTTTGTAGGGTGCTACTGGTTTCCCTGGACCTGCTGGAAGAGTTGGACCCCCTGGCCCTGCTGTAAGTATCATCACATCCACATAATCAACTGAAATAACCAATAACCAATAGTTTTATCTTCACTTTGTTGGTTTTCAGCAGTCAGAGTCTGTTTCAATGACTTGCCCTCTTTTGTTTCCAGGGAGTTGCTGGCCCCCCTGGACCTGGTGGACCTGTTGGCAAAGATGGCGCAAGAGGAGCTCGTGGTGAGACTGGCCCTGCTGGTCGCCCTGGTGAGGCTGGTGCTGTTGGACCCCCAGGACCCAGTGGAGAGAAGGGATCTCCTGGTTCTGATGGAGCCTCTGTGAGTGTCAACTATAATGCATTATAACGCACTATATACATTACCCCACAGTGATATGTGTCATTATGTTCCTGCTAACTGACCTTTGTTTCCCTCTGTGCAGGGTCCCGCTGGTATCACTGGACCCCAAGGTGTTGCTGGACAGCGTGGTATTGTAGGTCTCCCTGGACAGCGTGGAGAGCGTGGTTTCTCTGGTCTGCCTGGACCATCTGTGAGTGTTCTGACTATACCATAGCCAAAAGCATTGTGTTTACTCTGTGAGCTAAATGACAAGTGAAGAGAATATTAATTCAGTTTGTTACAAGTAAAACAATCTTTAATATTTCCTTTGCATTAGGACAGACCAATAATGTAGGACTTGTTGCCCTTGGAGCATCCACATCTGTACAGAGAAATTACCTCTCTTTTTTTTCTTCAGGGTGAGCCTGGAAAGCAGGGACCTTCTGGACTTGTTGGCGAGCGTGGACCCCCTGGACCTGCTGGACCTCCTGGACTGTCTGGTGCTTCTGGAGAGGCTGGTCGTGAGGTATGCAGCCTCAATCTGCTGCACACTTACTCTGACTCGGGGACATGTAAAACACTTGTTTAGAAGCAAATGCCCCTTAAATTCACACATATTCATAAATTGTCAAACGATGCACCGCATTAGCACTGATACACAGTTTGGTTCAATGCACAATTGCTATCTCCCAAACTTTATGATTGACCGCCCTTCCTACTCCTCCCCAGGGATCTCCTGGTCATGATGGTGCCCCTGGTCGTGATGGAGCTCCTGGTCCCAAGGTAACGTCCTCTTCTAACTTCCTTCTAAAGTATATAAACTATATAATATGATAATCTTCTGCTAACATTGCAATTAGGGCTTACTTGTTGTTATTGTTGCACTGTCTCACTGGTGATTTGCTCCTGCAGGGAGACCGTGGTGAGTCTGGTCAGTCTGGACCCCCAGGACCTCCTGGTGCACCCGGAGCCCCTGGAGCTGTTGGCCCCTCTGGCAAGACTGGTGACCGTGGAGAGTCTGTAAGCCCTCTCGATACTCATCTTGATCATGTTGAAAACACTACATGAATCCGATAACTTGCTGCAATATTTTTGTGCTCTGACTTTGCTGTTCTTTGTTTCATTTAGGGTCCTGCTGGTCCTTCTGGTCCCGCTGGTCCTGCTGGTGTTCGTGGTTCTGCTGTATGTTCACTGCCTCATAATATGCATCATTAACATTTACAAACATAATTTTTAAGTCTCCTGATGGTTAATGATGAAGTGAACCTGAGATGGCATGTTGTCCCCCTGTTGCTTGTATTCAGGGCCCTGCTGGTGCCAAGGGAGACAGAGGAGAGGCTGGTGAGGCCGGAGAGAGAGGCCACAAGGGACACAGAGGATTCAGTGGCATGCAGGGTCTGCCTGGACCTGCTGTAAGAAACTTTTTCAAACTGATAGAGAAGAAGTAAAAGCTTGCAGACTACTGCATTAAATACATCAGGACAAACTTAGTATATGTAGTTATTTGATGTTAACATCTTTATCTGCCACCAGGGACCTCCAGGAGAGAGAGGACCAGCTGGTGTCAATGGACCTGCTGGACCTAGAGTAAGTACAGCGGTTCAGAATTTGTTATTACTTGTAGTTATTTATATTAAAACCTCTCTACCAGTGTGGTACTTGGTCAGTGTATTTTTGTTTTCCTGTGATTTTTTTTTTTTGATTCAAGACAGAAATTGATCATTTCAGTTGTTATTGTATGTACAGTAATCTAGAAAGTGTATAAAGTCAAAAGACTAATCACAGTTGACATGTCAGTTTCATAAATGCATATAATGTCAGTTACATGGCAAGCTGAACTGTTATGAATTGATGTTTTCTGTCATTAAGTGAACTCAATAAGTGGCTTTTGTTCATAGGGACCTTCTGGGTCTAATGGTGTTCCTGGTAAGGATGGTCCAAGCGGTCTGCCCGGACCCATTGGACCTCCTGGACCTCGTGGTCGCAATGGAGAGATGGGACCTGCTGTAAGTTGCAATACAATATTAATTTTATCCACATACTTGACATTAAAATATGGCTCCAGTTTGTAAACACCTGGTGCCTTATAACAGGGTCCTCCTGGACCTCCTGGACCTGCCGGACCCCCTGGACCTCCCGGAGCTGTATTTGACTTCGTCAGCCAGCCTGCTCAGGAGAAGGCCCCTGATCCCCTTCGTGGAGGATACCGCGCTGACGACCCCAACATGATGCGCGATCGTGACATGGAGGTTGACACCACCCTCAAGACCCTGACTCAGAGAGTTGAGAAGATCCGCAGCCCTGACGGTACCCAGAAGAACCCTGCCCGCATGTGCCGTGACTTGAAGATGTGCAACCCTGAGTGGAAGAGCGGTAAGTGCAGATCAGTGACATCTTTAAATAAAGGATAATGTGAAAATGTACTCAGCTTTAAACTAGACTCTGTGTTCCTCTTTCACAGGCACCTACTGGGTTGATCCTAACCAGGGCTCTCCTCTGGATGCCATCCAGGTCCACTGCAACATGGAGACTGGTGAGACTTGTGTCCACCCCAGCGAGTCCAGCATCCCCATGAAGAACTGGTACCTCAGCAAGAACATCAGAGACAAGAAGCATGTCTGGTTCAGCGAGTCCATGACCGGTGGATTCCAGGTAAGCCCAGAAATCACCAGCTGTTAGATTAAAGGATGTATACAATACTATTAAGCCAGACCCATTAAGACCTATGCATTTTTCTCTTCCCTCCTCCATGCAGTTCCAGTATGGCAGCGATGGAGCTGATGCAGAGGACGTCAACATTCAGATGACTTTCATGCGCCTGATGTCCAACCAGGCCTCTCAGAACATTACATACCACTGCAAGAACAGCATTGCCTACATGGACTCCGCCACTGGCAACCTGAAGAAGGCCCTGCTTCTCCAGGGTTCCAACGACATTGAGATCAGAGCCGAGGGCAACAGCCGCTTCACATACAGTGTCAGCGAGGATGGCTGCACGGTGAGTGTTATTTCTGTTTGACCTGGGAAGTGCTTAATGAGAAATGAGTCAAATCTGACCCTGCTTTCTTTTCTTCCTCTCCACAGTCACACACTGGCGCATGGGGCAAGACAGTCATCGATTACAAGACAACAAAAACAACCCGCCTGCCCATCATTGACATTGCTCCTATGGATGTTGGTGCACCTGATCAGGAATTTGGCGTCGAAGTTGGCCCTGTTTGCTTCTTGTAAAAATGAAAGAAATATGGACATGACATTGTTGTTTTTTTTCTAGCAGTCATCTCTAAATCCTTTTTTCTGTGCATTCAAAACTCATTCGGCTGCCATTGGTCCACATTCCTAAAACCACTCTACTGAAGACAGTGTTTGCGTTTTTCCAATCATGAGAAGTTTTTCGGGACTGCTACTTCAACTGAAACCAACCACAAGGACACTTTAAAAAGAATCTTTTGTTTCCACTGGCAACAAGAAAATAATATATACTTGTGTAAAATTTTCCCCTGGAGATTGAGAAAAAAAATCGATCCACACACAAAATGAAACACAGGTGACTTTTGCCATTTTCTACCACTGCGGAAGGACATTGAAAACAACAAATGATATGTACCATTTCTCTGGTGTTAAATAAATTGTAAAAAGTGTGAAGTGTCTTCTTGTTATAAATTCATGACAAACCAAACTGAAAAAAACACCTGAATGTTGCTCAGACAAATGTGATCAGCAATTGAGCAAGACAAAGAAGCTCACCTTCATTGCAATATGTAGATGGCTACCTCATAACAAGAAGTCACCCCCATTTTTTTTTCTTAAATGAAAAGGGCATATTTTACACGAGTCTAAGGGGAGGGGGTAAAAATAAAAGGTGCTATTACCAATTCAATGAGATCCAGTAATTGGTGTTTGATGGTGAAACTCACTGTCATACTTATTGCCACTAATGCCTGCAGAACCTTTGGTGCTACTAAATCGATTCATTGTCTTGTTGTCTATGCAGTGCAATTGTTTTCTTCTGAAGTGTTGGTTTGATGACAGAGGTCCTCACTGCAGATATAATGCATGCAATCATGTCTTTGTAGATAGAAGCAAGTGATTCTGGTTCAATATCATTTCCCTGCCCATGTGTCCAGTGTTGATTCTTCTGTCTGTTTACCCCTGTGGAAAACTCCTCTTCACTAAAAACAAAACAGCACACATCTCCTGCCCTGTTGTTTATGTTGTTTGTTGATGTCTTTTTCGCAAAGGGTTTCTTAAAAAAGAATTTGAAGCGGACCGACTTTCATGGTTTAAAAGAGAGATTCTGTACTTATTTTGTACATGTATAATAAATCAAGATGTTTTTAATTATTTTGGGTGCTGAAATAAAGCATGTGAAGTGGTCTACTCAGTGGCGACGTTTTCACTGTTCTGTTTTGCAACTGTTGTGAAACTGAAATCAGGTGGCAGGATTTAGAAAATACTTCACACACTGAAGATGCATTTCACATTTTCACATATCATGCATGTTCCAACCCCAGTAATGAAATAATGTTAACATAGTTTTGGAAATCAACTGTTCCACAACAGTTGCACTAAATATGTTTCTATTAAGCAGCAGTGAAAACAAGGCCAATATTCAGGACTCCCAGCCTGGCTTTTCTTGGTCTCCACACTCCACTCCACAATTACTGTAAATTAGTGGCCCTGCAGCTAAATACCTGTGTGAAATATAGTAATTTGAACATGTAGCCACTGTAATTTCTATGCAAATTGTATTTCGACACTGAATTTGGATAAGAATGGAGTCTGGCCACAGACAGCTTACTGCTAACAGAAGAAGAGATGTGCTCTCAAATTGGATGGAGATACACGAGCGACCCCTTCTGGACTTCTAGAGCAACAGCAGCAGCTTTAAATGGAAGCGCAACTCTGAATCAAGCAGGATCGGAAACCTACTGTACTGTAAGTGTTTCTCAAGCACAAGGAGCTTTAAGAAGTTTTAGCAGATAATTATAATTAATCAGATCAAACTAATATGTTTTAAAGGTACAGTCCTTTGTTTTCCTGGTCAACTACAGTGAAACAATAACACAAAAAGACTGTATCTTTTAAAGATGTCTACTAATTTATTAATTAGCTTAAACAGTTTTGAACAGAAACAGGCCTGTATTTTCTTACATTATTAACATTGGAACAATTAGAAAAGAAAACCCCTTTCAATGTTCTTCTACAGGCTCCTGCTTCTGCTCGTGTTGATGCACAACCACAAACACATGGATTTTATTGGGATTTTATGTGATAGACCAACACAAAATATAAATGAGAAAGTAACCTTTACTCCTATTGAGAATCTGTGGCAAGACTTGAAGAAGAATTGCTGTTCACAGACGCTTTTCATCCAATCTACCGTAACTGGAGCTATTCTGAGAAGAATGGGCAAAAATTGCAGTCTCTCGATGTTCAAAGCTAAAACAAACATATCTCAATAGACTTGCAGCTGTAATTGCAGCGAAAGGTGGTTCAACAAGGTATTGGCTGAATACATATGCACACAACACTTTTCAGATTTGCATTTGTAAAAAATCTTGAACACCACGTATCACTTTCCTTCCACTTCACAATTATGTGATCATTTGTGTTGTGTGCCTACCACATTACAACAATCACAAGTCTGTGGTTGTGACATGACAACATGAATTTGCAAGGCACTGTATATGATAAGAGCACTAAGACACTGATATTGTTTATTGACACAGCAATGAAAAATTTGGTTCTTGTTATTTTTATTGGTGTTAAAAGATGGAGTACATGAAATCACAAAATAACATAAAATAATAATTTGAGAAACTGCATACTATTACTTTATTTTAATGACACTTAAAGTAAATACACAAAACCCACTGCAAATACTGTATCGAAATAGCAAATCTGTCTGCCTGAATCATTTGCCTCGGTGTATCAAAACCATTTTATCCACAGTTGTTTTTATTTCCTGAAAAAAATTAAAAATATATATTTGTTAAATCTCTGCTGAATCATAAATAACAACACATTAGGCCACATACAGACAAGAATGAATGCAGTGTTGTGGGAGGAAGTCCCGCGAGTAGGTTTACCTGGGCAGGGTGTCACTGTAGGGATCGCTAGAGGTAAAACAAAATCAAAATGTGAAGAATTAATTTCTGGAATCTCTGGAAAAGTGAATCATCAATTTGCTTTACGTGACAGCAGACATGGAAAAGTACACATACTCAGCCTCAAGTACAATCTACTCCACTACAAGTGTCACTTTAAATTCTTTACACAACACAAAGTACTTAAAATTAGAAGAAAAAACAAGTACTCTACTACACAATGTAACAACCTCTTTAAAATAGCATTTAATTTGATGCTGTTAATTACATAAATGCCCAAGTCTAGTCTAGATTTGTTTGATCCCTAAATATGACAACTATCAACTATAAAAAGCATAGAAATTATAAAAAAAATAAGCATCAAAGATTTTTGTTAAATAGAGAATTGGTGTGCAAGCAAAACAATTGGTAAAGGCAGGGCTGATAATTAGTTAATTACATTTATTCATTTTTATATAAAAGCAAAGCAACCACTCACTAAAAGTATAAAATACATGTAGTGAAATAACAAGTGCAATATTTCCCCCTTGTCTGTAGTTGAATAATTGTAAAAGTAACAAACTCCAGTAAAGTATCAGCAAGAAAGTACAGTGTAAATGTACAGTTAAAACTAAAAGTTTACATACACTGTATAAAAAGACATTTTTTTCTGACTGTCTGACATTAAATCAGACTAAACTTTTCCTGTTTCAGGTTGTTAGAATTACCAAAATTATTTCTATTTGCTAAACGCCAGAAAAATGAGAGAGAGGTTTGTTGTTTGTTGGAATTTTGACCCATTCCTCCTGACGGAACCGGTGTAACTGAGTCAGGTTTGTAGGGTGCCTTCTCACACACACCTTTTCAGCTCAACCCACAAATTTTCTATAGGATTGAGATCAGGGCTTTGCGATGGCCTCTCCAAAACATTGACCATGTTGTCCTTAAGCCACTTTGTAACTGATTTGGCCGTATTCTTGGGGTCATTGTCATTTAGAAGACCCATTTGCCTCAAAGCTTTACTTCCTGGTTGATGTCTTAAGACCTTGCTTTAATATTTCTACATAAAGTTTTTTCCTCATGATGAAATCTATTCTGTGTGCACCAGTCCCTCCTAAAGCAAAACACCCCCACAACATGATGCTGCTACAAGGGCATTTGCTTTTGTCCTGGGGTTGATATGCACATTTAACACCAAAGCACATTCATCTCTAGGAAGCGGAACCTGGGACACAGAATCTGGAAATCTCACCCAAGGATGAATCAGACTTGTGGAGCTGATTTGTTTTGACTTTCCCTGTATGCCACACAATGATTATCTGGGCTTTTCCACATAATAATGGATAATAAACTGTTTAAAGGCATAGTAAGCTTAGTGTATGTAAACTTGTGACTTTGAAGAAAGTAATACAAACATTTTCAAAAGAATTCTCTCTTTCATTATTCTGGCATTTAGCAAATAGAAATAATTTGGGTAGTCCTAACTGACATAAAAAAAAGGAAAGTTTAGTCTGACTTAATGTCAGTTAGTGAGAAAAAGAATGTGTCTTTTTATAGTGTATGTAAACATCTGGTTTCAAATGTATATATGTAGTTACTTGCCACTTTTGCATAACAGTAATAGCAGTGCTGGCAATGACAATAATAGCAGTTCTATAATAAAATATTAGAATTAGAGGGAAAGGGTCTTACTGCTGGGCTGTGATGAGGGGGATGCTGGGGCTGTCCGAGTGCATCGGTGGAGCCCTCTCCCCAGTCCGGAAGTTGAACATGGGCTGTGTGGACAAAGGCGGAGTAACACTTCGGTCTCCGGCCATGCCCCTTAGCTCATCAGTGTTCCCGTGAATGGTGTGGTGGTGATACAGCTGAATTCTGTGGCAAACGTTACATGTTTGATCATGAGGTTATTGTACAATGTTAGTTTGATGACAGACCGTGAACGGATTCAGAAAATATTTTCATTACTAATATGCATCGTTAGAGCATAACTACATACGTTTACCTTTCCTTCTGTTCTAAGTATTTACATTTTCTGCTACATTTTGCTTTAACTCAAGCATATTTCATATTTACATATTACTATTCTAACTCTGCTACCTTTTTCCGACAGCTATTGTAGCTGGCTACTTTCAGATTACAATTTTATAATAAAAAATAATAAACTTCTTGTATTAATAAATATTAAGACAACAGTTTCTCAGTTCAAATAGGTTATTTTGTTCAATATTCACTACAGAAAAGTAAGAATCCAAATCAGTGCAGAACTTTTCTTGTTCTTTATTCTTTAAGCCATTTTTTTTTCATC
>OMLM01003179.1:5693-22355 GCA_900302695.1 Helostoma temminkii | reverse complement strand
GGGAGGGGGGAGAGGGCTTGGGGCTGAGGTGAGGAGGAGACGAGGTGGGCAGTAGAAAAGAGTAACAGAGCAGAGCTGAGGTGGGAAAGGAAATGTAAGTGGTTACCAGCTACTCTGTGGCACATGACAAGAGCAGGGGGAGTGGGGTTATGACAGGTTTGGCAGACAGCTTGTATCTGATGTGGCCTGAGAGAAATTTAACACAAGGGATGCAGCACAATGAAATAGAGACAACATTAATGGGTGACAGAGTGGGGGACTGAGCCAGTGCTCTCTCAGAGATTATGGACAGTGATGCTGAAAACACTGGGGAAGGGGGTGGAGGAAGAAGAGGGAGACGGAGGTAAAGGGGCCAGGTGGGCCACAGAGGACAGAGCGAAGAAAAAAAGATGTCTGCTTTCCAGAAGTTTCATGGTAAAATTAAACATCACAGCTGTGTCGCTAGCCATTAATTACCAACTACTTGGTAGTGGGTTGTCAGTGATTCTCTGCTTGAACAATAAACTCAATGGAGATGCTTAAAATGGACAGAAAAATCAAAAGGAACAATACACGTCTCTTACAAGTGGAGGGGGGGTGTTTGGGGGATGGGGGGAGTATACTGTCATGTATATAAAAATGCTAAAATTAAACAGAAGGCAGGTTATCAAAGACATGTGTTTCACTGTGCTAATCAGGCAGTGAGGCAATAACTGGTGGGACATACCGCTCTGGGCCACTGCTGTCTGGGACTGATACACTGGCATTGAACTGCATGGGCCGAGGTGGTGGTGGTGGTGGTTGTGGTGGAGGAGGTTGGCATTGGGCGGGGGCATTCAATCACAAGATGTCAAGTTAGGCGCCCGTTAAAGGAGGGGCACAGTTTATGGGCAGGGCCAACCGGGAGTGTCAGGTGGGCGGGCGTTCAGGGGCGGGCGAAGGTTGGGCCAACGTCAAGGTGAGCAACGCAGGAGGGGCATGTCGATCCAGTACATGGGCAACGGAGGAAGGTGGCCAAAAATAAAAACAAAAAAGTACAGGAGAAGGGAAGAGGGGGAGAAGGAATACATTTTTAATTGAATACACGCTATAGTTTGTCCCAAAAGTGAAATGAGAGACTTGAAACTGTGGAGAGTGAAGAAGAACAGGAATGTGACCTGGACAAAAGATAAGTTTAATAAACAGTCTGGAGAAGTACAGAGATTTACATCCCTGCAAAAACAGACTATAACCACTCAGGCTGTCAGGAGCCTGCTGAGAGGAGGACAAGGAGCCTCCCTTTTCTGTCCACATGAGGCAACTTGGTTTGACTGACTAATAGTGCATGTCAATACTTAATGCAAAATGATAAAAACCTGCTGGCAATAAATCTGGGCCTGTTTCTGTGCAAATCCAATTTAATTAAGTTTGGATTCTTTTTTTATTTAAAACATGTCTCACCAATATTTAAATACAGCCCAGTTGTGCATGTTCTGCAACAGAGGATAACAATTTCTCTCCTCAGATGCAGAAATGTTAGCAGCATTATGTCCATTTACTCACATCTGTGCGTAGAGCTTTTATGTTCTTTCCACCCTTTCCAATAACAGCACCAGCATTCTGTGAAGAACAAGAGGGGTTTCCTTAGGAAAAAAAAAATCTTTTGATCAATAAGAAAACACAGCAGTGTGGCCCAACAACTAAAGCTGCCCACTGTGTGAACTGAATGGGTTTTTACTTTGCTCTGAAGCAGCACACGCAGCTCCACCATCTCATCTGTGTTGCGCGAACGTTTAAAGGCCTGTTCCTCATCCATGTCCTCAGCTGGGCGTTTACCTAAGAGAGAACACAATTCTGGTCAAACCTGACACAGGCATGCGTTCAACACAGTACAAGGGATGTCCTCTGTATTCACTTTAATGCCAAAATGTATAATTTGACATCTTTGGAACCTCAGTATTATAGTACAAACATTTTAGGACTTTGTCGAAGACACAGAACTTGGATGTTTGAGTTCTCATTAGTTGTTACAGGCACTGGGGGGTTAGGAAAAGTGAGGAAAAATATAAATATATGTGGAGTGCTAGGTCTACAGTATGTTCCACCCCAAGAAAGGGTTTCATTCAGCAGCCAACTGTATCCTGGAATATGTCCAGTACCATCACACAAACTTCCTGGATTAAAACACATGCAGATCTGTTCAGGGCCCACTGAACAGCAGTATCTTGGACAGGAGAATCCCTCAGCCATCTGACCATTTCCACATGCTATGCCGTGCAAGCCAGAAATACTTGTTTTTTTCCTATTTCCTTCCCTTGAGTAAAGTAATTATCTACACACTGTATTTCAAGCTACAGAGGCTCAGATGATTTTCTACTTAATGCTTAAGTTGATTCATACAATTTACACGAGGGCCATGAAATGCTGAATTTTTCTTTGTCAAAATGAGTATGTGTGTGATCTTACCATTAGCATCAGTGTTGCTGAAAGTGATATCTTCGTCCTGCTGCTCGCTTTTCACTTCCATTGTTTTGCACCTGCTCCCTGGTTCTGTTAAATTAGGTTATAGTACAGTCAGTCAGGCAATATTCTGTACATGCAATGATAAATCTGACAAAATATCCCAATTAGAGCCTCAATTAATGATTGTTTTAATTATTACCTAACAGTTTTGTCAAGTGAACATCTAATAAGCAGACAATTAATCGATCACTACACTAGCAGATTACTTTTCAGTCAAGATTATCACCAATTAATAACTTCAGCTCTACTTCTAACATCTGACAGGTAATGACCAATGAAGACTATTCAAATTAGGTCACAAGCCAAGTGCACATACTATATAGCAGCATGGAAGTTGGAGCAAATATGACAACTGTATATAAGTGTACTCTCAGTGATCCTACATATTATTCATGTATTATCTCTAATGTTCACATGCTATCCACCTACATGCACTGTTGCATGCTAGACTCTGCTAAAGCACGCTACACTTGAGTAAGCATCAGTAATTTCCTGAGGCCTGAAGCTGAAGTTACGGGGGGGACATGCTTCATCTCCGCCTTCACATTGTAGGAATTAGCGGAACAGATGTGTTGTACTAATGAGGCTTTGTGGAGAAAGCTCTTCGCGCACTACAACTTGTCACCTCGATCTATTTGCTATTTTAATCACCGACTAAATCCGACAGCCAAGTTATCTGAATGTACACAAACTGCGCAATTCCTCAAATAAAGGCGGAGCGCACGTCACCTGATGTGGCTCCAAACAAGTTAGCTAGTTAGCTAGTTAGCTTCTCGGCGGCAGTGCTAAGATTACAGTACTCTGCTATGCTAACAGCCTTGCTAAGCTAACCAGTCGTTTTCTGTTTTGCGAGGCGTGTCTGCCAGCTGCAGTGAACACGTTGCGACTGTACGTTACAATGTTCACCCTCGACAAATAATATGGGGAACAACTCGGCTGTCTGCGTAAAGTCAGCGGTGAAACGTGAATATAACAAGCTAACTGATTAAACGACGCGACGTGGCATTACCGAGCTACTAAAATGTGACAAAACAAGAAAACAAACCTGCAGTAAAACCTCGTTCACTGCGGTCCTCCACGGTTTTCTCTCCCCGAAGCGTTTGCACGTTTTCAACACGGAGCGAAGACGGTGGTTCGTTACATACGTCTCTCAACTTAGCGCGGGCGGGCGGGGTTAAGAGGCATTTAACCACGGTGGGAAAAATGTACAGCCGTAGGGCCGAGCAGAACAACGTATCAAACTCCTCTGGATGAGGTAGGGATTTCTTGTCCCAGGTTTGGGCTTGCAGGCAGCTCTTCAGTCATTATCGCTACAGACCTCCCAGCCCTCTAGAAATGGTTAATACTTTATTTATCAGTTCGTTTGTGGACAGAATTTTATTATTAACGATTCCAATGAGTAGTTAATCATTTCAGTTTTTATTGTAAAGTATCAGTACCAACTGGTAATTTTTCTTCTATGAATGATTGGATTGTTGGTTAGAAAGTGCAAGATATTTGAACTGTCACAGTGTCACAATTAAATAATAAATATGAATGTAGAAACCATTTGCATTTTGTCCCATACCTATGTCCTCATGTTTATTCAGCAATGGATGTAACATGTTATTTATATTTGGGTGTTCTATTGTCCATTTCCAGTGTGTAGTTGTAGTTGTGCACCAGCTAATCCTTGGAGAAGATAGTCAGACTTCACAAAGGACTGAGGGCTTCTCTTATTTATGCAGTTGAGTTTATACAAGAAAAGTGACATAAAACAGCAGAGATACATATATGGAAGAACATAACATACATTTACTACAGCTGTGGAAATCTGGTCTGATAAAGATACTTATGTTACATTAACCAAATAGCAACTGAAGAAGGTGATGGAGGAGTGGATTCCTACCAAAAGAGAAAAATATGCACTACAGCAAAAGTAAGTTCAAATGGATTTCTCTTTATGGTGCATGTAGGAAGCAGCGATCTGCCAGGACGACCTTAATGAAAATATTTTAACAGTTCTATGTGAAGTTGAAGACCTCCAGAGCAGCAACGGTAAACAACTGTAGCAAATCGTCAAAGTTGCTTGGAAGCCAGAGTAACTCAGTGTTTACCTACGACCAGGTTTGTATCACCCTTGTATTATTTCTGCTAGACCTTGATGAAACCAAGTTCAGTATTTAAAAAAAGAAAATGCTATTTTGACTGTTAACTTGTGAAGCTGAAGTGACAGCTAGAGTTTTGGAATACTGCCTGGATATAGCAGTTTTGTGAATCAGATCGGCTTTACTGTACACATACAGTACAAGGAATTTGACTCTGGTTTTTGTTGCTCTGTACTTGCACACAGATCCAAGTACAAGTTCAAGAAGATAGAAACAGATAAAAACAAAGACAGCAAAGCAGAACAAAAGCTTTCAGGGAAAGCAACTTAAGAGTTAGAGTTACCTTTTTGGTGTATCTGTGCTTAATTTTAATTTTAATCTCCATTTGTGCAACATTTACTCCATTAGGTTTTAGAGTGTTATACGGTACATATCACTTCCCTAAATTTATTTATGAACAATTTATTGGTGACAGTCCGAACTAGCTAACGTGTGGACTCAGACTGAGATCTGGCAACATGGGACCGAATTAAAAAGTTTATTGAAAACTTGAGGTAGATGTTAATCAGGTGAGGGCACACAGGAACCAGGATGTGAACTGGTGAGTACTTCCAGGTCGTCAGGTCAAACACTATGCACGAGAGAGGTGGGTTAGTCGAAACAAAAGATGACAGGTAAATATATTCAGGCAAGTAGACTAGAATGCACTCACTTGCAACTGACTAGGAGCATGTAAGTACCGATTGATGAGATGTTGATGTGGTATATGGAGTTGACTGGTAAAGGAGCTGACCATAAGATGGCAGATGAAGGTAAGATGGCTTCCTACCTAGCATGCTCCACATGCTCTGCAGGTGAAGAGTCTCAAAAGCAGATGTTATCAGAATTCACACACAATCCACAGATAATAAGTCCACATGTCCAAATCCAGGTTTAAATCCACTAAGGCAAAACCACAAGCCAAGCTAAACAGAGCAGAGATGATCAGATTCAGGGTTTAGCAGAGAGATGGGTAACACAACACCAAGGGGCAGGTTTCAGAACAGGGCTTAGGTTCAGATAAGGAAGTCAGATCTAATAACAGATAATTTAGGTTAGGAGCAGAACAGGTACCGGGTATGAACAGAACAGGCAATCCAAATAATCAGAAATGTCTCACTAACAACATTCGAGGTCCACAGTTCAAAGAGTCAGAGATTTGTGTAAACTTACAGAGCCGAGGGGGTCAAAGCAGGCTTTAGGTCCAGAGCAATCAGGTTCAGTAATGGATAGACAGGTTCAGAACAGAGAATGGCTAAAATGTAGTGCAGACATGCTGCAGACAATCTGGCAGCAGAGTGAGAGCTGCAGACCTACTATATAGTGAGAGACAAAGTTACTGTTACTAATCAGGCTAATTAGTGAGTGAGGTGATCAATGGAGAGAGCAGAGACAGGAAATTGACCATATATGGCTGAAGACAGACAATCAGGTTGGAGAAGATGACGGGTAACTTGATGTTAGCTGCCCAGCTAACAGCCCAGGACTTTAACCAGCTGCAACATTAAAGTGATTAATGAATCAATAATATAACATATTGCTTTAAAATATTCCTTTCTGGATGGTGAACACTTTTACTTCTTTTAGTCCGAATACCTTTGTATTTAAGTAAAATTTTCAGTCCAAGACTTTCAACACTGTGATATTGCTACTTTTACCTAAAGAGCCGCTGGTTACCTACCCACCTGTCTACATACAGTAAGGCGTGTTTACATTTATATTTAGCCTTGATGGTGACACATTAAATGCATTTTAAACAGTCAATGTGTAATTTATTACCTTTATGTACCTTTATGTATAGTGCATGTTTCAGCATGGTTTTTGCGCACAGGTTATTTTGTGACTTGACATGTTTAATCCGAAACTGAATCACTGTTTGCCTGTTGCAGTGTGGGTAATCCACAAAGTCAAAATGAGACAAAGTGGATAGGTACAGGATGTATAAATCAGTGGGCTCATTCCACACAAGGTTCAAGACAAGTCTGCCACCAGCTGGTTCAAGAAGAGGTAGGAGCAGGGATGGAGGAGTTTCAGAGCTGGATGATGCAGAAGCAGCGTAAAACTGAATACACAAGTGAGAGGATCTCTTGTTCTGACATGTCAGGAGTCTCTTTATGTTAAATAACCCAATTTCTCACTTGTTTTACTAATGCAAGGCAAAGTTTAAACTCATTCCAGTAGAGGTAGTGCCTCAGAGTTAGGATTCTTTGAGCTAAGAACACCATAGAAGAAATACATATATTAAAAAGATAAATTATAACACTATTTTACAAGTTAAATTTACATGTTTAGAAGAAGTTTCATTTTGGATTACCTGTGATAAGCAACTACATTCTCTTTCTGCAGCGATAAAATCATAAGGCCGTGAGATCAGACTTACTAATCCAGAGCCACCACCTTATTACCAATCAGTAGCCTGAATTCTGTCCATACTTGATCTATTTTCAACATCGTTTTTCTCGTAGTGTTGTCATGCTCCTTCAGATATAGGCAACTGCAAAATAAAGAGCTCGCTTCCCCTCCTATACTCTGATGTTGCCATGGAGACAGATATAATTCATTTCTTGATGTTTCTCATAAAAAAAAACCTGCGTACATATTTTCATCTGCAACCATAGCGACACTTGACATTGTCCGCGCTATTTGTAAAAAGCAAGTCACCATAGCGACACTAACATCCAGGCTGTGTCATAGATCATGTGTCCTAGCTGAGTATGCCTCCTCATTATGAGTGAAATTTAGGGATCCACTGGTAAACAAGATGCATTTCATCATTTTTCAAACGTATTATAGCCTTGATGACTGCACAGTAACTTTAAAAACACTGAAGAAAAGACAACTGTTAATTTAATTTGCTCAATTTTGGACTGTAAGGATAAAAAAAACAAACATTATCTTTAAATTATTGGAATTTAGGTTAATTTACACATTCGAGTTTAGGCGCCAATGTTGCAGCGGACTTGCAGGTCAGCTCCTAAATACTGTTGACAAATTAAAATGACAAATTGAAACGGGTTTCTCAAACTATTATTGCCCCACTCTGTGCAATGAATACACTTTTTCACACAATAAACGCCTGTTGTATATTATTTTTTCTGAATTTTGCCAAATAAACTAGAAACATGCAATTATTTCTGTCAAATGCTCCTTTTCAGAAAGAATTTTAAAAAACATTTAGCATTTTTTTCCCCAGTTCGTGCTCCTATATCGTGCTCTAATCAGTGATTGGCCTGAGACCCATTTGAAGCTTGCAGACATAGTATAGGTAATTATTTTTCATAGATGCACCCCGTCTTGTGCGTCAACCCTACGTCACACTATAGGCCTAATGGCCAACCGTACAACAGCGTTGGTGTGGAAAAAGCGCTGCTTTCATCCAATGCGTGATTTCAAAATAACTACAACCCAACAGTTTACATCCATATGGTTGTTGTGACCACCACAGAAAGGGCATTTGACCTACATCAGCCTAATAAAACTACAGAGGCTGATGTTTTGGTGTTGTTGCATGACTAAAATAGTAATTTCTTAAACAAATTCCTATAAATGCAACTAGCCAGAAATACATCCCCAGGGTATGATCGCACTCATCTCCCGTATGAACCCGATCCCAGTCACGGCTGGGAGAGATGCGCTCGTCCTCGGCGTTAATCGATAGACGGATGCAGGTAGCCTTCCTCCCTACACACGCAGCATCACCACGCACCCTTACTCCACTGTGCAGTCTCCCCTGTTTCCCCCCATCACCACACTTATGAGAAATCGCTCGTGGGTGCCCTGCCTATTGATCTCTAAACATCTGGAACACCTCATATTTGTTTTACAAGGCACAGGCGAACACCCTGTGCCCGAGATAGAGGAGTGAGACAGCAGCAGCAGCAGCAGCAGCAGCAGCAGGACGGACCACTTGACACCTTGTACGGCATCGATATGCAGTAGTGTGATACCAGCTCTGCGGAGACGGGAAGGCCAGTCCATGGCATCTTGATATTAAAACCGTGGGCTTTGCGCATTCCTCACCGACGGCACAGTCTTTTTTCTGAGGAGTCGAAAGGATTAACGTGGCCAGATAAAGACGACGAGGGAGGAAATCTTGACAACTATTCAATTTGACCAGATTGTGTTTGGGGGATTCGTGGGATATCACTGTACCTGCGATGGACTCCAGCGCTTGGGGATATGGCATGGCTCGTCTTGGATTGTTTTTGGTTTTGATGGGGCTGTGGAGATTTAGCGATGCTTGCCCGGATTCATGCACTTGCACCATCTCAAGGATTGTTTGTATTGATTCTGTACCAGGGATCGAGGATTTCCCTGTCCTCGCGTTAGATGACACGGAAAACATCACTGAGATGTAAGTGTAAGAAAATGACCGTGCAGACAGCTTATAAACTTATTAGGATGCAGTGCGTAAAGAACTACCTTCGATCGTAGGTCGCAATGATACCGAAGTGCCAGGATTGTGACGAGAATAAGGGTATTAATAACATCAGCGGCAGTAATAATAACAGCAGGTCTCATATAATTTCTCATTGTGGGTTGAAGCTCATCAGAGACCTGAGCAAAACGCGTGATTGTGTTTTATTTTAACCAGTGGGTTTTGTCAGATCATGTAGCCTCGTATATGTGTGCGTGTGTATGGGTGATGGGAGTTGCGTGTACCACTAACGACGACGGTGTGTGTGTGTGTGTGTGTGTGCGTAATGGTGGTGAGGGTGCGCGCGTCAGGCTTATTTGGATTAGTCGGTGTTTCCTTTACAAAACAGCTCCAGATTTAGTGATGTGGTGAATGTTTAGGCAGGCCCAGCAGCCTCCGAGGTGTTCATTTTGCTTTTGGCGTCAGTAGGAAAAAAATATTTCAAAATGACCAGACTGTTGCCAGATTACACATGAGATCACATCAGCTGTACCTAACCGGCGATAGGCTACCCACAGTTATGTAGCCTTATCTGCGTCAGTGTGTAGGCCTGTGTCGGAGTGTACCTGCTCCAACACTGCACAAGTACAACTGCACTGGAGAAAGGAGGAGACACCGGGTGAGTTTTCTGAGGCAGACAGACTGGATCTAGGTGTCACATCAGCCTGTCATGAATGTAGTTTTCTAGGCTTCTGCTGTAGATGGATGATTCTGCGAGTCAAACCAATCTTGTAGAAGACTACACCTTGTACATTTTACACAGTTTGTCTTTGCTAGTGAGTAAAATGTGTCCTGTGGACGAATAAAATAGAAACCCAGTGAAGAAAGCTGCAAATTCTAAACATCTAACCATGAATTTAACATATCTGGTGCCTCATTTGTAACGTTTGAGCATAAATGCAGAACTCCACAAGCATTACTGACTCTGTAGACAGTAGAAAGCACTTTAACTCCTAGTTAAAGGTTCCATCCACATGCAAACAAACATGTCTGTGCTGAAAGGTAACAACCACTTCAGAGGCTAAAATGTTCATTTTAAATCAATAATTCAAACATTCAACAACATGCTATTAATTAATATAGCAAAAACATTTGATTTCACTATTATATCATGTAAACAAGATAAGAGATAAGATAAAATGAAACTTTAATGATCCTCAACGGGAAATTCACTTGTTACAGCAACATGAAAAGCAAATAAAAACAATACACGGTATACAGGTCAAGGTATATTTGTAGTTTTGCTTTAGTAGGTCATTCTATCAAGAGAAAACACATGTGGCAACTGTAACATTATTAAGCCATAAAAACACACATAAAAACAAAGTCTACATTATTTTATTATCTCTTACACTCAATATACTGCCACTGGGTAAATACATGATGTTGTACTGGTTCACGTTATATTGACAACCACATGTACTACAGACCAAAGTCCCTCAGTGAAACAGTAAGACAGCTGTGTGGGCTGTGTTGCACATATAGAGTGTGAAAAACAACATATACTTAATTCCATAAAATAAACAGTTGCTTCTCTTGTTGTGCACAGTCATGGTTGCTGTACAGTATATTCTTCAAAGAATAAAGCTTCTCTGCAGAATATAACACATGGATTTAGCGTAGTTTTGAGCTATGTCGTCTGTCTAACGTTTGTGTCTTTTATATTTTTTCACAGATACATTGCTAATCAGAACAGACTGTTTGAAATCAATAACAACAGTTTGTTTCACTACATAAACCTCAGAAACCTGTAAGTATAAATGTTTTAGGGGTTCATGTGGAATTAAAAACAATTAGTAACACAAAAGTTTTAGATGACCTGATAACTTTACATTTTAACTTCCAACAGAACAGTGACGAAGACAAGGTTGACATCTATATCATCAAATGCATTTTCCAACAACAAAATTCTTCAATATGTGTAAGAAGCATTTTTAAGACACTATTAAGGTATTTTATTGATGTACACAGGCGTCCCCATGTTTATTTTTTTTTGTCTCTCATCTTTTAGAAATTTAAGAGACAATAATCTATCAATACTGTCATGGAAAACATTTGAGAACTTTAACACATCGTATCCGTAAGTGTCAAACATAGAGTATATACGATAATCAGTACAGCTCTTACTTTTTCTGAGAGTGTCTCATGTGCTGTGTTTTTATTTTTTAGACTCCTTCTGTCTGGAAACCCTCTGGATTGTGTTTGTGATAACATGTGGATTAAACTGAGGCTCCAAGAAGAGGGTGATGGTCAGGAGCTGAAATGCATAGATGACAGAGGAGTGATAAAGACCTTTGCTACACTCACTCCACCAGACTGTGGTAATGTGAAACCATGTTATATTAAGTAACACTGGCTTCCTGATATTGAACCTTTAGAAGGTGACTGCTTCACAAAGGCAGAAAAAACTTTTGTATCTGATTAGATGTTTGTTTTTTGCAGTGGTTCCCAAAGTAGAGGTCACCCCCAAAACCGTGACCAAGATGCAGGGGAGTAATGTCAAAGCTGTGTGCAGCGCCTCCGGCTCCCCTCGACCTGACATCAGGTGGAACCTTGGGATGCTCTCTACCCCCAACAAGGTGAGTCAGTCTACCTCCCTGCTTCATCATTGAACCCACGGGGTCAAATCTGGTATTTGGATTTTAGAGTGACGTATAAAATCTAATGCTTTAAATGCCATTACTGAGCTGTAGACTTAAGACTTGGACTCAATTTAGGCTTGGAGTTTGTTTATATCTTTATTTTTCTTATTCTGAGCAAATCAAAAGACCAAAACCAAACATTAAATTCATCCTACTAGCACCCCAAACTCTGAAATAGCTCCCTCTTCTCACAGAGCTGTACTGTCGTCAACAAGCATTAAAACACATCACAGAGCCACACTGTTGCACTCAGTGACATACTTTTTCATTACCACAACCGTGGCCACTGTAGTTTACTTCCTGCTACTATAAAACTTCACCAGAGTGCTAAATGTGAAGTAATCAACAGGTGAAAATAGACTCAACAAATACACTTACTTACTTTGAGTTAGGGCATGTCTACTAAAAAACAACAAAACAGTACCAAGTTCTTTTGGGGGAATTTGTGGACTTGGGGCCACAGCAGGGCCAAGCTGGAATGGGATGAGACACAATTGCTACACTTTTGATGAAAATAATTAGAAGAATATATAACATCACAAAAAGAAGGACTTGAAAATTGATAAGCTACAAGACTGGTTTGAAAAATCCTAAAAATGTGTTTAACTTGAGATTTTAAGAAAGAAACATCCAAATCAAACAGCCTGAATATATGATTGTTAGGCCTTTGCACAGAAAGGACTGTGTCATCTGTGTCATCTGTTATATAAAGTCACCTTTGAAAAGTATTGATAGTGACTCTTTGGTAATCACACATGAAATTGTAAGATTTGTGACTTGACGTATGGGCTGAGCTCCGAGTTTGTCAAGACTTGAAGAAGATGCTTGACTCGAGAGTTTATTGGACTTAAGTTGTGGAGTTAAAAACAACTCTGGGTTGTGAAGTATAAATAAGTTGATTGTATTTTACACTGGTTGTGTTAAATAGATAACTAGATGTTACTACATCAATTATACAAAAATAATTTTAATCTCTACAAAGTTAATTATATAAGGTGGAAACAGGTACTTTTGCTATTATAATTTTAAATCTATTACTTTTGGCTATTTTAACTATTTATTGATTACTTTTAGCTGCTTCAAATGTTTAGCTATTACCTTTAAACATTTTAAATGGTTCATCAATAACTTTTAGCCAATTTTATGTTTTTTATTTATCCAGTGTCCATTCAATGTCACACAACTGTTCCACTATTTAAGCATGACTTTAAGCATGACTTAAGCAAACTGTTGACAATGTATTGACCTTTAGCTAACTATTTAAGATTAAGGTATGTTTGCTTAATGTTGTCACAATTTATCCATGACTTTGATCCAATTTCTACACTTTAAGCTATTTTTAGTTTTTTGGCTGTTTGGCTATTTGGTTACTTTTACTTTAAAGTATTTACGTAGTTTTTTAGTAAACAGTGTAAACAATTATTCATAGTTTTTAGCTTACTATTTTGACACCTCTGTTGGCTTGCTAACTCAAGTGTAACCAGTGGTTACTGAGTTTGGTGGGAAGTTTGTACTGCGCAGTCAGTGTGCTCTAACTGGTTATTGTAAATGTATTTAAGCATCACACTTATTTTCATACATAAGACTTATAATGCAAATAACGATACACTGTGTTTATAGACTGAACCTTTGGAGATGGGGAGCAGACTCATCTTGTCAGGCCTGTCTCCTGATGATAATGGCAGGGTGATCATATGCAGCGCTGAGAACATGGTTGGTCAGACTGAGGGAACGCTTCTGCTCAATATTCTCTGTAAGCACTCACATGTTTCTGTTATGATTAACTGTAAATGTTAACTATAGTATACATCTCTAGAAAATATATGTACATTTGTACATTTAATTTGTCTAATTTCCTCTCAGATTGTCATTTTAATGTCTTCTTCTAAACTGTGTTTTTCTCCACTGGAAACAGAAGGCTCCTCAGTTTGTTATCATTACTGTCTCTCGACAAATCTTATTGACTCTCCATGTTTCCTGTCCATAATTCTTCCTCCTGTAAAGCTCCTCATGCCTTCCCATCTGCTGGTTTAATGCCACATTTCTCCTCGTTCTCCTCTTCCATGTTTTCCTGATGTCAGTGTTCAAATGTTTTGTGATCAGTCTTTCTTCTCCTCCACTACTGCATTTCTTCTCTAAGCCCATAAATGTTGCTTCTCCTATTGGCTATTCCTCCTGGTGTTTATTTCCTATCATCCCGTGATTACTCTTCCTCTACTGTTGCCTCCGTGTCAGTTCCCCCCACCATCCAGCAGCTGCTGGGACCAGAGCAGGACCACCACTGGTGCATCCCCTTCAGCGTGACAGGAAACCCTAAACCCGAGTTGAGGTGGTACCATGAGAACATGCCTCTCCAGGAGCAGGACTACATCCGAACCATGATCCACCTGTCCACCGAGAGCGAGGACCACGGCTGCCTGCAGCTGGTAAACCCCACGCACATTCACAATGGAGTGTACAGACTGGTGGCGACAAACAAGTATGGCTGGGATGCAAAGAATGTCACCGCCCAGTTCATCGACCCACCTGACAACCACACAGGTGTGGATGCACTCCCCTTCCACATGTGTCATCTAGTTGAATCATTTCTAAAGCTCTTGTTCACTACTAATACTGTTTTTTTCTTCTTTTGTTAGAGGACAACTTCTACTACTGTAAGTAACAATTGAAGATTATACATTCAACAGTTACACTTGCTTGCTTGATAATTGTAAACACAGTTAAAATTAACACTTGTTCATTTCTCCTTCTGTGGTTTCATCTACCATCTCCTCCCAGACACCACTGGTAGGTGTTTGAGCTCTTACATTCTTATACACTGTCTAACACACTACACACAATATCATTGTTAATTGCTAATATTTTCCAAATGTACAGTCAAGCATTTTTTTTTGTGTTTTTTGTGTGTGTGTGCTTTTTCAGATTCTCCACTCCCTCCGCTGGATGACAGTGTTGCAGTAAGTGATAAGCAGTACTTACCATCTAAATCTTTGGTTCCCACCTATTTTTATTTACTGTTTTCTAAAATTATTATTAATTATTCTTACACTGTAAAAACTGCAACTTGTATTTGTTGGCATAGATAAAAGTTACAAGTGGTCAGCATTTTAGGTAAAAATGAAATCAAACTCATTTCTTACGTCAACAAAACCTATCCCAAAGGTTCTGTTAAATAGTAGCAACTGGTCTTATTTCTTGGTCTTCTTACAAATGGAAGACGAAACTTCTTCAAGAACCAAGAAATGAGGCCAGTTGCTACCTAACAAAACCTAAACCCTGGGATAACCATGACCTGCATGATGAACCTTCACAGACAGTCAACAAAACTTGAATTAAGACCTGGTAAAAAAAAAAAATTCAGTAGTGGAATACAGGAAAACAAATGCCACAGTGTTTCTCTAATATTTAGTGCAAGTTTTACTACAAACTCATTGTAATTAGATAACTTTAAATGGTTTATCATTGTCACAACTTGAAATCATGAGTTTAGTTGAATAAATGTTGGATGGAACAAATTAATTTAACTTTCCAGAAGCAGTTTTTATGACTTTGCCTTTATACACCACCATTATGGAATTGAAATAAAACAATAAGACGTATCTTTTCTATTTCTTATTTTTACAAAGTCCCTCTGTTTTCAGAAGTTCAATGGTATTTGGATAAAGTGACATAATTGTAAATATAACCATAATTTTAAATATTTGTAAAATAATCTTTGCAGTCAATGACTGCCTGAAGTCTGTAGCCCATGGACATCACCAAATTCTGAGTCTGTGCAGATACTCTGCCAGGCCTTCACTGCAGCCATCTGCAGTTGCTGCTTGTTTGAGGGTCTTCCTGCCTTCAGTTTTGTCTTCAGTAACTGAAAAGTTGTGCTATTCGGTTGAGATCAGGAGACTGGACACTGAAGAATATTTCATTTCTTTGCCTTCAGAAAGTCTTTGAGTAGCTTTTGCAGGATGTTAAGGGTCATCATCCACCTGAACTGTGAATCAGTTTTGTAGCATGTGGCTGAATGTGAGCAGAGAGTTATATACACCTCAGAATTCATCTTTCTACTTCTGTCAGCACTCAAATCCACAATAAACACCAGTGAGCCTCTGGCAGCCATACATGCCCATGCCATAACACTACTTCTATCATGTTTGACACATGATGTGGTATGCTTTGGCTCATGAGTTGTTCTTTTCCTTCGCCATTCTGGTACAAATTAATCTTGGTTTCAGATTCTAATACCAGAACATGCAGTTATGTGAAATAATAACCTTCCTATTTTTTATTTTTTGCAAATTTGTCACACTTAAATGATGTAGATCATCAAAAAAATTTTAGTATTACACAAAGATAACGTGAGTAAATATAAAATGCAGTTTTTAAATGATGGTTTTATTTAATATGTCTAAATTTGCTTTGCCTTATTTGAAAAAGACCAGTTGAATTAAGAAATCACTTAAATAGAGGCTGTCTGACAAAATGAAGGATGCTTTATCTCAAAAAGCAACACATCATGGCAAGTTTTCATATGAACCACAGTGTCATCCATTATCTGCAAATGGAGAAAACTTAGAACAGAGGTGAACCTTCTAAGTAGTGGCTGTATATATTTGCCAAAAAACATCTTGATTATTCCCAAGATGTTTGGGCAAATATTCTCTACCCAGGTGAGAAACAGTTGTGCAATTTCTATGTACACCATTGCAGGGCCCCTACTCTCTTAGAGGTACCCTTATGAGTGCAGAGGACACTGGGAAACACTTTGAGCGACCCCAAAGCAGGAAACTCTGCTGTTCACTGCAGCTCTGACGCAGGTGTTGTTCCCTACAGATTTTGACTGTCAATATTTTGATACTACAGTCCCATTTTGCTGCATATTTACTATGCAACTATGTTAGAAACATTTTAGAGAGTTACATGCAGATACACTGTTCGATGTTAGTGACTAATATTGTCATATTTGTTGGATGTTAACAAGATGTTAAAATAGGTCTGATGAAAC
>OMLM01003176.1:14639-30045 GCA_900302695.1 Helostoma temminkii | reverse complement strand
AATATCAATTACTTACTGGTATACTTTGACAAATGGTGTAGAGCCAAAATGATTACTCATGACTTACCACAATTTCTTAAGCAAAAATGCAACTCAAATACAACATTGTCTATTGTATATAATCTACATGTGTATTGTATATAACCATAATTTGAATATATTTTGCTGTTCAGATATTTTGATGTCCTCCATCCTAAACATGCATGTACAATGTTTATCCTTGTCCTCTCATATAACCCATAGAAGCACCAAAATGGCAGCTAGCGTAACAGACCTTTCTGTGCAGCACAGACCCCATAGCACCAGAGACATAAGCCTTTTGTTGTGCAGGCTCATAACAAGCTGGAATGTCCCTCTCTCCTTTAATCTGGATGAACACCGACGGTTTCCAAAAAAAATGTTTTTTGCTCTGCCACAGACCATTTTAAATGAGCTTTGGCACAGAGAAGACGGTGCTGTTAATATATATAATTTCATTTTTGTATGGCATGGCGAACTGTCTTCACAGACAGTAGGGATGCACAATCCAACTTTTTCAGTTCCAATACAGATGCTGATACCTGGACTTTGCTTATCAGCCAACACCTGATACTTATCTTATCCTACTGTTAAACTAACAAACTGTATACCTCACCTTGTGGACAACAATGAAAGCATCAACCCTAAGTAAAACTCAGCTTTCCTATTTAAAAAAAATAGAAAAATGTAGTGAATTGTTATAAAGTTCAAACGGGAATTCAAAATCCAAAAACTTGTCAGAAATTCATTGAACACTTGAACGCATCTACAAAGTGTGCAGTGTAATGCCATTCCTACCCCACACACTGGAATCAAGCACAGTGTGATGTGGAGAATGCATGACTCACACAAAACACAAATCCACACACTACCTGGATGTGATAATTCCGACCTTGTTTGGAGTTTATGTGACAATGGTGCATAATATAGCAGTTGAAACTGAAAAGTTTCTCACATCTTTGCAGAACATCCACCAAAGTTAAGTGCTTCATCAAATTGTCTCATAGGTGCTTGATAAAGTTTGTGTTGTATTTTGCGGTGTTGCCACGACCCATTGGAACATTTCCTTTGCAGATATTTCAAATAGCCATCAAACTTGTTGGTGCAGCAAGCGTGAAATAATTTACCTCTATACAGAGTCCATGGCTCTCTCCATGTTACTGTGAGTCATGTCTATAGGCACATGCTACTACCACACAACATAGCACCAGTGACAAACATAGAATTGAAGATCATCCTATATGGATCAGCTCCCTTAGCTGATACCTGATCTAGCACTTTTGGCAACATCAGGGCCAATATCTAATATCAATATCTAATCGGTGCACCCCTAACAGACAGTACTCCTGAGCCCATGCAGTGATGTCCATCACAAAACATGGCTGTTTTTGATGCTGTGCCATCTGAGGGCCCAAAGATTTTGGTTATATACGACAGATAATGAAATATTCTGCCCATCTTTATGTCAGAGACACTTTGTCTCTTTAAGATGCTCTTTTTATACTCAATCGTGTTATTGAACTCTGGCCAATTAACCGAATTAATTACGCTCAAGCTCCTCGTGTGCCACTTACTTTTCCAGGCTTTTGTTGCCTCTGACAATTTTTTAAAAACGTGTTGCTGCCATTAAAACAAAATTACCTGTTTTTGGTAAACATATGCTTAAAAATTTGATATGTTTTCTATGTTCTGCTGTGAATTAAATAGAGATGTGAATTAAAGAGATTTGCAATCATGGCATTCTGTTTTTAATTTGATTTTCACAGCATTCTAATTTTTCTTTTGGACTGCGGTTGTAATTTGGCCTTTTACTGCAGTTCATAAATGTTTATTGTACTTGCATATTAAATAAGCTTACTGTAAAAATGGCCATTTGGGTTTCTGGGTTACAAAAAGCCAGATCCAACAACAACAACAACACAAGCTAATGATTAGGAGAGCCTTTTTGGATTAAAAAAAAAAAGAATTTTTAGTAATTAATGACAGCTTTAGGTCCACTGTTGATTCCTGTGAGTGTATGTAAATATTTAAAATAAAACTCTGGATAAGGCTTCCCCCCTTGGGTCTTTGGTTCACCATTAAGCTACAGAGATGCAACTTCCACAAAGACATACACAAAAAATGCCCTGCACCAACATACATATGTATACATGCATAAATAATGTTGTCTCTCTCTGAACATGCACTGCATCCAAAACCACCGTAAACCATGACTGTTTAAGGTCAGTCAGGACAATAGACAGAATTTTCCCTCCTGGTCCTTAAGCCATTTTTTTTTTTTCTTTTTTTTTTTTTTAATGTTTAGATTGTGTTCATGCCTCCTTACACATCTTCTTTGAGGCTTATGCAAGTAAAAATTAGTTTGTGCAACTATAGACAAACTCTAGAAGCAACTTTGATCTAATTTCAACATGGTGGAAGTGAAACAACGGACCAGCACACGCTGTTAATTAGGTATGTGGCCCTGGAGATTGCCGTGTCTCCACACTATTAAAGATATGGCTTCAACAAGGAGAGAGAAGACAACACTGACCGAAGGAGAGATGAAGGAGGATAAAGAGAGGGCAGAGATCTAAGGAGCATTTATCTTTGTGTTCCCTGGAACAAAGTACAGGGACAGTAACTATATTTTATACATGAATAAAAAAGCTAAATGTTCAGTGAATGAAGATGAGAATAAAATAAAAATTGCACAGTATTGGGGTCCGATTTTGACTGGAGTCACCATGTTAAAAATGAATGCAATGGCAGGATAATACCACCCACGAAGAGTCAGGAAGGATTAACTATGTGATTAACTACTGTGACATTCAACGTTACACCACAGAGCCAATCTGATGAAAAAATACAGAGCACGGACACCTTTATTTCACTGCAGTATCACTAAATCACACTGTCTCATCACTGCCAAGCAAAGACCGTTGCAGTATGCAAGCACAATTAATGAGTTGGCTGGCCTGTTTGTGGCAGAACTCATGTGTAAAAGTTAATCACACTTTGGTCATCTGCAGTGTGATTTGGCAAGTCATTAGGATGTTCCACTTCCATGGTTTTAATAATAACAAGATCTCACCTTTCATGAGGTCACATTTACCTTGAATCTTCTTTACAAACTCAGTAAAAAGTCAGTAAAATGAATGATAATTCAGAAAAACAAGACTAAGTTGTGTAAATATATAGCATGGTTAAATTTGAGATTCAAAAGTTCAAAACTGGCTTACTCTCTCATCATACGCTAGCCGACCAATTACTGCAGTGAATAACTGAAGTGGGGATGAATGTGAGTTCCTCAAATGAAATGCTCTTATTCCTAACTAGTCTTTTGATTAATAACAGTAGTGTTTATACTTTCAAACCTCAAGTATAGCCTGCTGCAGCTGTATTTAAATCATGTATTTAAAGACATTCTTTTCTTCTGAAAGAATAAGGCAAAGGACAGACTTGGCAAGGTAAACACCGATAATCATTCATTTGCTCCAAACTTTGACTTTGAACAAGCTGCTGTTTCCAAGATATTTCCCTAATTAAAAGCCATAATATCCAGTTCCGCTCCTCAAAAAAGAAACCATTACACACCTATCAAGGTAAAAATAACGAGCAACAGCACACAGTGAAGATTTATGACAAGCTTGGGACATATCTGGGGAGGAAATGAGAAACGATAATTTGCCAGTGGTTTAATAGGACGATGGCTATTTCACTCCGCCCATTATCCCAACTATTATAAAGGGGAGGCACAGAAGGAGGAGGAGGAAGTAGCTGCATTATAGCACATGACACTTTCCTCCCAAATGAAACTGGTAGGCCCTGTGAAAATATAAAAGAATAAATCGATAAATGTGCAATATGTCAAGCCATAATTGGAAAAGACAATGATTGGATATTTTATTCTCTACTTTAGGGAAGGGCACAATGGGTCAGTGAACAGCACTTAAGCAGCTGCTCCCCAGGGGACAACTACAGAGCACCATGACCTAACTAACCAATTAATAAAGACACTGAGGTAAGAGGCTGCAGCCATGGTAAACCCACAAACATACAGCCGTAATAACCTCAAGGTTATACTGGGTTACAATGTGGATAGCTATTGTTAAAGTGTCTAATTATTTTAAACATGGCCATGAACTGCTATACATGTCATGGAAATCACGTTTATTCGCCTTCAGCAAATGGGAACACTGCATCAGAAATGTCCTTGTACCAGATAACCAGCTTTACACTCGTCCCATTCGTTATGTAGATTTGTCTCCTCTTTGTGCCGTCCCTCATTCCAAAAAAAGAAATAAAGCATCACAATGGAAAGACTTTGTTTGCAGAAAAAGGGACAAATGAAGAACATTTACTGTACTTTATCTTACTCTGCCAGGAGACATGCAGATAAACAACCGTGTTTAGTCTACTTCAAAAAAAAACAAAAAGAGAGACAGGTATTTAATATTAGAGTTAGTCTGATAAGCTGGACAACATTATTTTTTTGCAGGAACACTGGTATCTGCATATATGTCAAATGATAAGCAACTGCAATACAGAACTTCCAAAGTAGGTTTGTGGCAATTAAAAAACACCAGTCCACTAGTAACACCAGTCCACTAACACTACTAGTCACTAGCAGGTGGCTAGGTTGGATGGCAAGCAAACCTGAGTCTAGGATTTCCACATTTTTGTCTGTGGTTGTGTTTAACAAACTAAGGCACGTCAAGTATCTCTAAATCTAAATCAGCGCTGGAAGTGCCCCAGTATAGCCATAGTCACTGTTGTCACCATGCAAACATCAACATCATTTACCAACAATGAAAATGATATGTGAAAAAAGTAAAACCAAAAAACACTAAAACCATGAGCCTTCAGTATAAAGTACATTTTGTCAAGTAAATCCAGAAGTATCTATGTTCAAAACGCCGAAAAACTCCTCAAGGTCCATTAGTTCTTATTCAGTGACCTCTGCAGCTCATCACCAAAAGTCATTCCTGCAGCAGCAGCATTGTACTGTCCGGATCTGCTGCTAACAAACAGCTTCCTACTGTTGTAAAGAGTGGACTCCCCCTGTGTGAATCGCAGCTCAAACACTTCTTCCTGCTGAGATAATCTCAATTAAACCATCTGCACTGTCATCTCCCCACAGTTCCGGCCCTGACTGGGAAAGTCGTTGCCACTTGGCTAAAGTATACCTCCTTACTATACAAATCAAATATGAGTGCTCAGCCATGTGTAGAACATCTCTAAGACAGCAAACAAGCTTATGTTACTCTTTAGTACCCACACTCATTTCATTACGTAAATGGCATGAGCACAGCAAAATATGACGCCATTTTCTAACATCCCTGTACTCCCTTTACTTTTACTTCCCTGTCTAAAGTTGCACTTAAGAGATCTTTACTGAACATGCATCTGAATCCAATCAAGCCTGGCAGTTAAAGATGTGTCAAGTTATTCATTTAACATGCTACTACATTTTATTTTTCTAACTCTCAGTTAAGTTGTAGACGTGTGCACAGAGAGTGATTTAATTCTTCCATCCTTCTGAATTAGCAAAGCTATAACCGCCTAATGATACAGTCTCTCCTTTGAAAAAAAATTTACAACTAGCGATAAAACAATAAAGATATCTATTGCGAAATAACCTTTCTTCAACAGAACCTTAAATCATCGAAACTAGGCCTGTATGCTGTGAAACACTGCAGTAAAAAGATGGTGTCCACAGGGAACAAGCTTCAAGGTCACTGAAATTCCACTTGGAATAAATCTTTGTCAGTTAATTAATCAATCAGATCAGTCTTGAGACAAGTGTGGGGGTGGGTCATTTCTGAACTCTAGGTAGATGGGCAAAAACTTGCCTTGCCTGTATAAAAAAAAAACTTTATTTCAATGTATGACCCACAGAATGGCTTAATAGGCATGGTATAAATTGAAACATCTGCATGATGATAAGAAGTGAACATGCAGTGTAAGCATAATGTGCCTTTTAGCTCACATACTGCATTGATTTTCCATCACTCACCACATACTGGGAGAACAATAAATCAGCCATTTAAATTGTACCGCCTGTCCAGCAGAGTGGAGTGTACCAACCACTGCTTGGCTAGCCACTGTGGCAAAGCCCCTGCAGTGAAATTCAAAAAGAAAACTTAGCAGGGGACAATCAAGGACAGAAGTTTAATTGAGGTCTCGGGAATCACTGTTGGAACTGAACAAAAACCCACAAAGACCTCACAGTTGCACAGCAGTGTAATCTTTTCAATCAAAGCTGTGTAAAGGGCTAGGATCAACACTGAGTGCTCTGTTATGCAATGGCATCCATCTCCCTTTCACACCCTCAAAGCCGACAAATGTTGCAGATACAGGAAGAAAAGCCCCCAGCCATCTACTCAGGCAGCAAACATGGGAATCAGTCAGTAGCAAATCATCATCAATAGGTCTTACTCATAGCCATGAAAACCTTGGATGTATGAAAGGGCTGTCTTGACATGTCTGTGACTGATAGTGCTGATGTGTGAAGTCAATACTGATTAAGTCAAACATCTGACCTGATGAAAACGGCACCAAGCAGCTTGAGGCCATTTTAATGGGGAGTAATTAATATCTTGTGAATTCAGCACTTCATAAAATTTACTGTCTTCTATAATGAGAGTCAATATCAATACCACTCTGTGATGGCTTATTCTCTTTGAAGGCTGAGTAAAACTGGATATGACAATGCTGGATAGACAGAGGCAGAAATCAGCTAATTTAACTTTGTAGAAACCACACATTTATTCCAGTCTCCCAATAGGATGCATGTCAAGACTGACACTCAGTTGATCTGACTGGCACATGATAAAGGAATGAGCCTGAGGTGCAGAGCTAATAAGAAACTATGATCCCCGAGAACACACCAAATTTAATCATGGCCCTCCAGATGTTCAAGTGAAAAAAAAGAAAGCAAATAAAAACACAATACTAAGTCCAGGGAACAACAGGTGGAAATACACTGGCCCACTGCAGTCCCACTGAAGTTATTAACATCTGACTGAACATAGTATCACAACTCAAAAATGAGCTTAATGTGTTCCTCATTGCTGTAGTGCTGCAGCTAAAGGTCTCCTCATCTGCACAGGGACAGCTGTTGTCAGACCTAAAAATAACTGGCAATCTGTTGCCCACTGTGAACAAAGCATCCCAAACACTGCAACTGTCAGAGGGAAAACCAGCCAGAACTGTGGAAAGTGTTTTATACCTAAAATCAAAGAACACCATGTCCAAACAAAGGAAACAGGAAAAAGGGGATCACTAGTTAACAAAAACCCATGAAAAACCCATGAGTTTGATAATTCTGAAATCAGGTTTGTTGGTTCAGTCAGAGCCCAGACTTCAACCCAGGAGGCTGAGCTGAAGCAGAGATGGTCCAAAGTACCTCCTGAGCAGTGTGTAGGTCTAATACACAGCTATAAGAAGTACTTGCTTAAGCTCATTGCTGCCAAAGGAGGATCAAACTGTTATTTAAAAACCTGTCTCACTTACTTTTATCACCATCACTCTGTATGTTTAATAGCTGTGCTCAATGAAAGAAAATTTTATGGCTATTTGTGTTTTATCAGCTTAGAAATATTGTTTGTTAATATTTCATGACCAATTTATGCAGAAAACTGAGTGACTTTTTCTTGTCACTGAAAGGATATTGTCAGAAATAGAATCAACTAGCTGATTATCAAATAAAAAGTCAGACTTGATAGTTTTAGGATGAGCAGCTTTTCTCTGTTTTATAGCACTATATTTGAGACAACAACAAACAAACATTTATTTAGAATAATAACAGCTGTAGTCTGGGATGTGACCACTGGGACATTTGTGGCCACTCTCAAAATAAGGGTCAAGATGAAGTGGTTTAGTAGGCAGTAAAGCAGTAGATGGGTAAACTTGTGTGGATAACTATTTTGCACAACATGAGACAAGCTCTGTCCTTTACCAAAACAACTCTCCATCCAAATCACTCTGTCCCTTTGCCTCTCTCAGCACCAATCACCCACACACGGATTAAAGCTCTTTAGAGCAACACCATAATCAGGCTGTGCTTTAATCTCATCATTTTCTAAACTCCAAAAATGTTATGGCAGCAGTACTGTCTCTAGCATCACCCCAGTGATTCCCATGGACACAAATGAGCTGCTGCCTTTTCACTGCATGGTCCAAATGCACAGCTTCAGGCATTCATCGGTGTATATTAATTCACACAACAGTATAATGCAGTAGAAATTAAATAGAGAAGAGTTGAAAAAAATATGTGGAAAGAAATCTTCCTTTTAACATGGAGCATTACTTTTCAATTTCCATAATGTGCTCCTATCATGCTTCTAAAATATGTCTTATCTATGCTCAAATTAGAATGACTCATGAGAATTTTGCAAACAAAGATCGAGCCAAAAAAAAGGTTAAAAAGCCCTACTTTATGCATATTTATTTAGTTTTATTACTGGCTTGGTGTCAAAGTCTGAGACACGCTAACACTAATGCTGCGTCAATGTGACTGATTATTTATATTAACACATAAATCAGGGTGACTCATCCAGAATGGATGGATCCGGAGGAATTAGAATGGCTTAAGACATCACTTTGATTAAACAAGACAAATATCATCTCAGAGGTGTGTGTTTGAAAAGGTACAAAGACAAGGGTGCAAACACACGAACACACACTTCCAGATATTATAAAAGTCAATTTATCAGCTGTTAATTTTAAGGATGCCTTCTCTGAATGACAACACTGTGGAAAAAGGGCATCTTGCCCTTGCAAGTCCGCTCACAATGCAACACTGACAATATAAAGAAGCACAGGTGCATTCTGGGTGGGGCAGGTTGTGATGGCTCTTTCCACAAGGCAGAGCACAGCTGATGAGCAATTGTCAATAATTTACACTCGTCATTCCAGGCAGTGTCTTAAGGCGAGAGCCTCTGACCCTTTGAAAGCATGCAATCATGGCATGGAGACAATCCAGCTACTGCACAGCATCTGCTGAATTTTCATCACAGCTTGTGATTTTTTATTTATTTATTTTGGTAAAAACCAGGACAGAAACACTCCCAGGACAAAAATATACACCACTAGTTTAAAAAAAAGAAACTGCCATACCCACAGAAACTAAAATAAATCTTCAGTTCTACAACCATCCAAGGATTTTAGGTATTCATCAGTTAAGTCATGATGTTTAAAGATACAACTGCAGCTACAGCACATCAAACATGACATACAAATACAGACCACTGCAATGCAAACTTCAGCGGCCATGTTCAGACAAATAAAATGGTTCATTACATTAGTCAAGCTCGTCAGTAGGGTTGCACTGATCCATATACTGGCCTTATTAAGCAGGCTGGATGTTGGTCATTTAATACAGTTTTCAGCTAGGATCGATTCAGCTGCCACCACTGACATGCACGTTCTTATTATTAATGCATTTTAATGTGAAGGCCTTTACAGGAAGGGCTGACAGTTACACTTGAGGTTTGCTAATGTTACCACAGGTTTCACACAGCTCAGTTAAACTGTAACACTGCATGGATTCAAAAATTAACATAGTTAAAATTATTTATTAAAAATACACACACGTCTCACTATACTTGTGATGACACACACACAATACATTTCCTAGCCGCTTACCTTAACCCTAACCATCACAAATAAAGGCCTAATCCTAAACTTCATCACAACCCAAAACCTAATTCTAACCATAAAACCTAGACATAACCCAAAAAGGCGCTTTTGAACTTGATCTCATAAGAAGAATAGAGAATATATAGAGAGTATTTTAAAAAAATTTGTACACAGATGGAAAAAAAGACATGCACGCGTGCATGCACGCACACACACTGCAGACAGCTTAGTTTGGAAAAGAAATTTATTTATCTATTTGTGTGCTCACTTGTAAAAAGGTTACATATCTATTTCTCTTAACAGTCATGATGATACCAGGAAACTGCAGGTGTAAACTAACTGACTGGAAGCTAAAGATTAGCATTCTTTCAATGTGCATACATGCAGTAAGAGATTTATGAAAAAGGAAAAAGTTCATTTGTTCGCAAATGGTTTGGCATCAGCTGTATTATAGTATAAGCCAGGATAGAAAGACAAGCCTGCAGAGGGGATGGAGACTGAGAAATTATACAATTGGAGATCAACACATCTATCACTGTCGTTGTATAAAGTTAAAGCTCGAGTGGAAATCAAGAGTTTGGCTCGCTTAAGACTACAAGGACACACTTACATTCTTCCTGTGGGCTGCAGAGGAAGACTGTCAGGGGAAGTTTGAATTAAAAAGGGAGTCAGAGGACAGAAAACATTGTCAGTGGTGAAACTGACAGAAATGCAGGTGAAGTTCGGTACATTACGCCTTGTTCACACAGGAGATGAAAATGTCTGCAAAGCTGGGCTGTTTTGGCCAAAAAACAGTATATTCTGTGGTTTAGTCCCACTGTCCAGCCGCTTCAGCGCTTTAAAATGCCTTGTAAATATTAGTAATCTCATATGACGTTAAACTGTGTTCACATGTTCAACAATAGCTTTAACCTCGATTTTGTAAAATGTAAAAAACAATACTAAGAAAAAACTGCTCATCTTCTTCACTCTCATCCGATAATTCAGTAGCAAATAGAACCGACAACACTTTTGTCATTTCAGATGGTCACTGTGTCAGATCAGCTAAATGTTATGTCATAAAATCTTATCGCTTGACTTGGTTTAGAAGGCCATGGTAGGCAGAGTTTGATTTAAAAACGAGGCAGCATCACTCCATAATGATCTGTTCCATTTAGCCGTCTGCATCCTTCAGTTACAGTATGTACATTCAAATCTACCTGGTGAAAACATTCATACTATTGAAGTAGCTCTCTTTTCATGCCAAATGCTTTGTCGCTCATTTGTCATGTGTGGTTGCTGGAACGTAAATGGGTAGTCATATGTGATTATGTTGTTACACTGTACTATACAAAACCGTTTTAATCACGTAAAAATGTAAAGCAGAATTATTTTGGATGGTATGATATGGTCATCATGCGTTAAAATTGTGCTCTTGACCAGTTACCGGAACTGGAAAGAACGAGGTAAATTACAGGAAGCAGACTTGCAAACTACTGTGAACGAAATAGCAGGGTGCAGGAGTGAGTGCTGTTAGAATAAGAAATCTACACTTACCAGAAACACCCGATATGCATTTTTCCTTGAGACAGGTCCCCAGCATGGGTCTGTATCATTGTACTTCACAGTTCCAGCACTGCATGAGTGGTTTCCACTGCACAAAACACACATACATACACACGCATCACTCTTTTAAATCTGCAATACAGTTTAAACTCTCATTACAACCTGTAATGTGAAAGTTATCAAAGACACAATCAAGTTACTCAGCTGAAGGAAAACCTAATGCTGTGTGCAGCAGAGGATGTAAAAACTTAAAGGGTATCACTTAAAAGCAGTTATATGCTCCATCATTGTTGCATGACAGAGTGAGCTTTGGTAAATTCATCTGGTTCTGCCCATGTTAGTAAGAAGAATTTGCGCCTTGGGGCAAAGCAAACAGTTTTTGAAGTTGCAGTTACATCTCACATTTATAACTTGCTGGAAGGTTATCAAGGTTTGGACCACAGAGGAACAGAATTTAATCTGAGAAGACAGCATCAGTGTGCTGTGCTTCAGGACAAGATGACGCAAGATGGCTTTGTCATAACAACAATTAGAAGAAGATGATGACAGAGCTTATACAGTGACTTTTTTACCTTAATTCATCACTGTCATTCTGTTATGAATTAATTCAATGAAACAAGAAATAAAACTTTTTCAGATGGTGGGGTTAAATGAAATAAGATTATTTTGGTAAAAGATCAGCCGACATATCGGCCGATACTTGGAATTTTTTAAATTTCGGTATTGGCCGATAAGTTTTTCGGTGTGGACAATGTTTTTCAGAATGAATTATTATTATGATCAGGGCCAGCCCTGGAGAGGCTGGAGCCCTAGGCGAGAATTTGAATTGCGTATAATACAACTTGTTCTTTAAGACATTGACAAGTTTCCTGGGGTTACAGACTCCACATGGCTAATCAGCATACAATGCACATAGCTAATTAGCATAACATGCTGAACACATTAAAGCTATTTTCTTTTTACTTCACATATCATATATGTATTGATAACACAAGTTTAAATGTTTAACTCAACAATTAGCCAAACAAACACTACTAACATAACTGGTTTACGTAACACATTTAAACACAAATCAGCTCACATAGCAGCAACGTCCCTGCCCTTAGTTACACCAATGAAGCATCTCCCACTTATTCCTTTTTTTTTTTTTTTTTGTATTTGTTTCAGCAAAAGAAAAGGAAAGGCTGCATTAAATGCTACCTTAATTGTTTACATTTTTTATTTAGGTTTTAATAAATATTTATGCACAATAAATGTTTCTGCACGTCTCATTAACATTAATTACATGTATCATATTGGCCTCCTATCAGCCAGATTGATTTCTTAATATCAGCATCGGCCATTAAAAATCCTATATCTGTCAACCTCTACTTCAGAGTGTGAAATCACTTAACTTCGTGCCAAAGCATGGACAATTGTCAGGTTAGAGTCTGGCTCATCAAAAATGTGACATGGACTAAGTCTAACATCATAGTGTTGAAAATGCATTGTTCTCTCTGTCTAAACTAAAGTTATGATATCCTATATTATCCTTAGCTCCTGATAATACTAGGGAGAGTAAACACCAGAGCAGCTGATCCACTAATCACTACACTGACTGATGAACACTTCCATAGTTTGTGACCAATAGCATATAGTCATTTTGTTAGAGATTTTGTTGTCTAGGAATACCTATATCCTGCAAATGGTTTGCACAGGTAAAGCCCAGCTTAGCGCAAAAAAAATATTTGTGTTGATGCCACAGTCCAAAAAAGCACTAGAGATAAAAATGATGGTAGTTTATAAAAATAATTATATATTTCACTTTATGAAAGTGCCTGAAACTATCAAGAACATCACTGTCAGAAACGTTAACTGTCACTATCCTGAAATCATCCCAGTAAAACAACTCTAAAAGGGGAGATGGCTATTTATGTGGTCCAGGCTCTTAAGGGCAGAGTCTATATGAAACACTTTATTCTCAAACAGACTGGCCAAAATCTTCCAATAAACTGCAGATGCCAGAAGCACCAGGTGGAAGTTAGCAGACCCAATGGCCTGTCAGCAAAGCTTTATTGTCTTTATCTTGAGGTCAGAAGGAGAAGTAGGACCATGATGTGGGAGCAGAGGAACAAATGAGATGAAGATAGATGTGCTATATCTTGCCAAAACTGAGAGTAGCAAATATTTCAAATGTTTTGCAAGAGTATCTATTTAATCTTTCAATATGATTGTCAATAAAACTGAGAATAAATGTGACAAAGCAAGTGCATTCTTACCAGGCAACTTCCATTAGTGATATAGGAACAGCTGCAGCGTAAATTGCCAGATCTCCATACAGATAGACTATGATGCAGATGTAGAACATATTGACACCAACTGGAAGACAAAAATAAAAAGATCAAGACATAAATGACTCAGGGATTTGTGACAAGGTTGTCTATGTGAATAAAATCTGATTAAAATACCGTGAAGTCAAGAGGTGATGAGAAAACATATTTTTCATCTTTATTCAGCCGTCCTGACACTTCATCATGAAATATAGTTCATGGACATGTGTGTTCCATCTCTATTAAAATGCACTCTCATTCATACCTCCACTCACTCCATCCCTCCATCCTTTTTCTGGGACAGCAGCCCGTACACCAGAAGCACATTTTATAGGTCCACAGGAAGAATATTAATAGCTTTAATTAAAAAACGAATCACTCCATGAAAGAAAATTTCCCCATCAGTCTTGATTTTCAACAGTAACATGCTTTTAACTGCATGCCCTCGTGTTCATCTACCAGGCAGGCCCGGCACCGGCGCATGTGGTCGAGAGCTTTCACCAGCAGACAATTCTCACACTGCACCAGTGGTTCTCAACCCAGGTCCTTAAGGCACACTGTCCAGATTGTTTTCCAACTATCCCTGTTCTACACACAGCTGACTACCTGGATCAGATGTGTTCAGCCATTCAGAAGCAGTAAGTTCAGAGATAGTTAGAAATCAAGCAGGACAATGTGCCTTGAGTATGAGGGTTGAGAACCACTGCACTGCACTACACATCTATCGTGTTCTTGGATTCTCAAAAGGGGTTCAAATATCCAATTGGACCTCTCAGCTAATTCATTATTGCCAAGGAAATTAGAGCACAGTCCATTAAAAACTAATTTTTTTAAAATGGCAGATTTAGAGCTTTACGAGCTACACTGATTCCTGCCTATCAACAGTTAAATTAACTTGGAACAGAAGTTGTTAACATAAGGCCAGAAAAAAAACATAAAACATAACCCATAAAACAAACTGTTAACAGATTATTAACACAGTCACAATCCAATATCAAAGGGACCTGCATGTCTGAATCATCTGGTACTCTATTTTTATTTCCACTACAGGTTGTCAATTGATTAATTATTTGACCTATAAAGTAAAGAGACTTTTTGTCAAAAAAAAAAACACCCAAAGCCCAGCCATTTATAGATTTTATGATATAAACATGCAAAAATATTAAATGCTCACATTTTTAAAATTGTTACATGTTTGAAAGCATCTAACAAGTTGTTTTTAACCATACCATATGTATACATGTACGTATGTACACAAATTTGTATTACTTAAATTCTTGACAGTACCCACTATTACATTTCACATCACAACCACTTTTAAAGACTGATTCTGTTGATCCATCCACAATTTAAAGACACGCAATAACAACCTCCAACAACCTAATTAAAGGACTAATCGATGGATGCGATCGTTCAGATTTTAATTCCTGCTATATTACACTTGAACTTTGGTTCATTTGAATGTAATCAATATATTTCTCTCTGGTGCCATTAAGTGGTGACATATAACATACATTATAAACAAATATTATAAACTTGCACATTTTGAAAACAACTATAAAATTCCATTATGTAAAAGTCAAAACTTTACTGCTTCGTCTGCAGTTCTGTCATAGACATGTAGGATTTAGTTTTTTAATGAGGCAACACATCAAAACACAGGGTCTTGTGCAGCCACCAACATGACCACAGACAAACAATATGATGGTATAATCTTCATGAAGAGCTGCTGCATTAGTTTTTCTTAGGTCTACCTTATAAAGAGGCAACTAAGTTTCTATATTTTTTTATAAAGTATAGGTAGAGAAACAGAAAGGTACTGTACTACTCATACTTCTGCAGTGAAAGATTCCATCATTATAATATGAAATCACGATGTTAAAAAATTGTCCCGCCACAAAATAGACAAG
>OMLM01003172.1:6005-18354 GCA_900302695.1 Helostoma temminkii | reverse complement strand
TCTCCTCATCAATGTAATGTTTGGAAGTTGGGAGTTTAAATTCTTAAAAATAAATGTAAAATTTCACCCTGGATTTACACACTGTCACTTTTATTTAATAAGAAACGATCAAAATTAAAGACTGCACAGAAAGTTGCAAACATCACTAAAAACTTTCTTGGTTTTTCAGAGTAAAGTGTCACATTACAAGTACACCATAAAGCTTTGAGGTGATAACATCCAAATTAACTTAAAATTTTTGAATTCTCTTAAATATCACAAGGAATCACACTCTTCACCTCCTGCAGTATTTGAGTAACTTGAGTTATATTCTGCAAAAACTAGCACTGAAAGTAAAAGTGTCTGTTTTTATAAAGGGTTAATAATAATTATAATAATTATTATTAATAATTATAATTGGGGTATAATCCCCAGATTCCCAGAAAGCAGTGTAATCGAACCAAAAGGCGAGTTTTAAACATTTTCCCCTTAAATTGCTAAATACGTTTCTCTAGAAATGACATCCTGCACAGTGAAACTAAGTGGAAATACTTTGTGGTTTGTCTTACAGAGGAGGACCTGAGGAATATGTGAATTTAAAGTTTAATAGAGATTTTCATGTTGCTGACTCAGCAGTTAAAAGTCACGCACCAGTAAAATGCGATAAAAGTTTATTGTTGCTGCAAGAAGCTTTTCCACATTCTCACATTAGCTTTATCATCTAAAAGTTGAACTGATTTCACTTGTCTTCATAAGAATCAACAAAACTAAAAGTAGCTGTAATATAGAGTTAGCGCCGATATCCCCACTTCAGACCAGTCAGGCAGAAGCTACGCTGTTAAAAGTGCTGTATGATGTCGAGACGCCCAGAAAATGTAATTTGTGACTGTTAAATTTAGTGATTTGAAAGCTGCGCTGTTAAACCAGACTGATGAGACCAAGTTTTTTATAATTTCTAACTAATACAGAATTGAAAACTTAAATAGTTCCACTCTTGTCTTCATAGTAAACGTTAAGCTGCTGTTTAGCTTAGCATAAAGACTGAACAAAGAAATGATGAAGCTCAAATGTTTTTTTTGTTTTGTTTTTCTTTTTTGTTTGTTTCCTGTCTGTGAAAAAAACCACACATCATAGAAGGTGCTGGTACCTGTAGGTAGATTGTTACCTTTGGAAAGACTCCAACTAGTTGTTGTCTTTATGCTAAGCTATGCTAAGCTATGCTAAGCTATGCTAAGCTAAGCTATGCTAAGCTAAGCCTCTCCTGGTTGCAGTTTTTTTTAAATTTAATGTGCAAGTATGAGAGCTTGTTTCTCATCATAAATGTATGTCTGAACTGTTGAACTGCTCCTTTAACAATTCTGCAGCCTGAACACCATCTGACAACGAGCTATACATGATATGTCCATCAAATATTCATAAGAGACTAGATGCAAAGTCAGATTTTGGCTATAACAAAACTTTAATTTAAATATTTGTCTTTTCTTCATCTTGTAGTCTGCACTACAAATTTCTGAGCAAACTGAATGAAATAAACTTTTTCTCACAACTCTATACTACATAAAAATATTTTTTTTACATAAATTCTTTTCAAAAACATTGATATGTGTTTAATATTTGGTCTGAAGTGTTTATTTTGCCAGTATTTCCCTGAAATGACGCCACTTCGAGCACAGAGTGTGAAAAATTTCAAATGATTCATTTGAGTAAAATGAGAAATGTGGACATTGATCCATTGAAGGTTGAAGACTGAAAGAAAATCCTTTTTTTTTCCTTTTTATCTTTTAAAACAGGTTAAAAATAGTGTCAGCTGACTTATTAATCACGAATCCACGTAGTGGACATTGTGGAGAGTCAGTTTTTACATGATTGAGATGATTCCTGTCTTTTTTTTCATGTCAATAACGTCACTTTCAGCTTTGCAAGTGCAGCTTTCCCTTGGAGAACTACCACAGCAGCTCAACACACACCCATAACCAGAGAAGAGGCTTTATACTACAACAGCATACCTGCACATACACAGCTCTCACCTGTGGCACCTGTTCGGACATTAAACTAAAAATATCTCACAGAGTTAAAGACTTGCGAGGCCTGGAAAATCATGGACATCTGAAGTCCTGATGTCTCAAAGTGCATTTTTGCAGTGCCACTTAACAGATCAATGTTTCCGGGTTTCCTTGTGTCTGATCACCGTGCGTAAGCTTGTTCATGTTGGCGTTGAAGCGTATTGTTGGAGTAGGCGAGAGTAGCAGGTGGTACACACAGTCTCGGGGAGAATGGAGGAAGGCAACGGCAGCTCGCTGGACACGCAGCTCTCACAGAAAACGCCGCTGCAGTTCTTACACTGTTTCTAGAGGAAGAAAATGAATAAATCAGGAATAGAACAAAAAGTAAAAAGTTCATTTTTACCAGTTTCCTCACACAAAATTCCCCAGTGATGTTTAAAGTTTCAGTTTTCAGTATTCAAACTTAGTAAAACAATAAAAGCATCAAGCAAAACCACTTGTAATCTCACTGTAAATACACTGTAATAAAGTGTCAAATGTGTCCAAACACTGAACCATTTTAGCGTTTGAGAAACTTTTAAGCTTCATCCACCAGTACAGTTTCCTGTTACAGCACGTTCACACCTCAGTGTGTTTGCTTTGGTCCAAATCATTAAAAAAAAAAATCTTAAAATGCACCAAAACGCTGGTCAGATGAGTATGTTGCGGGAGCAAAAAGAGTAAATATAGGAAGATCCTGTGTTCTGGTCTGCTGTTGTTACTGCTTATGTGACTAAACCGAACTATGTAGGTGTGGAAGCCCCTCAGACAGACAGTATCCAACACCCAAACACCCAGTGTCCAGCAGGGTGTGTTCTTAAAGGATAGGTTCGCTTTTATTTTTCAAGTGACGACAAAGTTTATTTAAAGAAGGAACAATATAAGTCCCTCTTAAAATCCTTCCAAAAGAAGCTTTTTATGCAAATAATGGGGGACAAAGTGCACAGTGCGCCTGGACAGGCAGTGGAGCTTTGGATGTGCCGCAGTTTATCGAGTAATTTACATGATGTGTCATAAAGAACTGCAGTAATCAAGTCTGCATGCGACAAGAGCGAGGATAAAGGTTTCAGCAGCTGGAACGAAGAGAGGAGTAGAAATACTCTGAGGGAGCAGATATGTGGTGAGAGAGGAACTGTCCATGCTGATAAAAACATTCTGTGTGGTTTTAGTAAAAGTAATTTAGCTTCACATAGTGTGCGTTTAATTTTAATTAAACCTGTCAATGCACGTGAAGAACACTTTACCTCAAATCAGGAGAGGTGATGGGAGATGATGTTAAAATATCTTAATATATCATGTTGATTTATAAAAATATTGTTCAGGTGGACATTTGTTTTTGTTTTTTTTACCATGTACCAGCCTAAACTTTAACCAAACTTTAAACTTGAAAAAAAGTTCGGTTTTCTTTAAAAATCCCACAAAGTAAATTGAAAAATAATAATAAAAAGTCAGGTCGATAATTCAGAAGAGTTTCTGTCTATGTACCTTTGTCTTCAGGAGGGAGTCGTCCTGTTCACACATCGTACACAGCGAAGGCGGACTGATCTCCACGAATGACTCATCCTGCAGAGGATCAAACAGTAACAGTGTTTGTTAATCAGACTGGACACGTTACTGCACACGTTAAAACTATTGCTTCATCTTTACAGCTCGACCAGAACGCGGCAAATGCATTAAAGTATTTATTTAATCAATCTCAGTCATCAGTTATTTTGTACATGATGTTTTTGCAGGATTAAATTTGTAGTGTGTGTGTTAAAGAAACCTCACCTGTTCATCTTCAGGTTGTGACAAGGATCTTAACATGGGAGAAAAGAAGAAAAAAAAGATGCATTTAATATTTTCCCATAATATTTCACTATTTAAAGCTGTAGATTCTAAATATACTCACAAACTGGAGCTCAGACTGGTTTTGTCCTCCTGCCCACTTTGCAACTGGCCACTCTCACTTTTCACTGATGGCGATTCTGGGACGTGCTTTTGTAAAATGACCACACAAGGACAGAGCAGACTTAAGCAGCTTTACCTTAACTCGTTGTTTACTTGAGCTGTTTACTTGATGTGTACACAGACTTACTTTTGGGATGATCTCCGGTTGTCTCCTCTCCTTCCGAGGGGTGGTGGATTGTCTTAGATGATGCTCGCTCCTTCGCTCTCGCTCTTTTCTCAGCTCCTGCTCCAGATAAAACCTGCAACAGCAAGATAAACCAAAGACGAAGCTGGGAATCAAGATTTATACTTAAGTGCAGACAGAGGTGCAGATTAAATACTGCTAGAGATAGTCTGACGATCAGGAAAAATAAAAAAGCAAATGAAAAAACTGACAATTCCATCAGTATGAAATGAGCAGTTTAAGTATGAGCAGATCTGCTGGTGGGACATGAAGTGAATCACTTTAAATTAAAAAATGTGAACTCATAACCCAGTTTCCAAGAAAACTAAGATGCTGCGTAATATGTGAAGAAAAACAGAATGCAAGTGATTTGTACATCATTTGACTGAAAATGGTAAAAAAAGAAAAAAACACTGGAAAAGGTGAAAAGTTTTTTGGTAATTAAATTCATATATCTACATTTACATTTGTATTTATTATTCAGGCTAATTCATTTCCATAAAACAGCAGATCGCTCCGGTTTTACTCAATTAAAAGAAAATGGCACATTTGTTGCTGCACAGACGAATAAGATATGATAGTATTGACTGAACACTCATTGGTGGAATTTGGTTTCTGTATGTTTAGTTGACAATGTCTTCTTCTTTTATGCTTATGCTCATTCCCTCAGACTTTACCTGTGTTTCCTCAGCTGCTCCACTTCCACCTGCAGACTCTCGATTTTGTCTCCGAAGTCCTGTTTGAAGAGCCGGTTTGCCTCTAACGCCAGATCCCTCTCTCTCTCAGCCTGTTTGTATCTGGTTTGGGGTGAGCGGGTTAACATAAACTTATGGTAAAATAAAAAAGTTGACGAAAACAAACAACGTTGGAAAGAAACGTAAACTTAAACAAAATATAAAAATGATTGTAAAAAAGATTAAGTGCTGAGACTCAGGAAGGACGACAGGGAGACTTTAGCCAAAGAAGATGAAGCAGGCCGTGTTTGTTTATTGTTTTATTAGCCTAATGATTACTACAGTTACAACAATGTTTTGTTTACATACTATTCAAAATTAATAAATTAATTTTACCCTTTACTTCTTACTTTATCTTGTTCCTGTCTTCCCCATTGACAATTTAATGAGGATCACCAAAAGGACAACCTCCTTGGACAACAATCTTTTCTCGTAGTGGTCGAATTCTTTGGAATAACATTACAGCGAGTCCACACCCTCCAGAATATCCAGTTGGCACATAAATCACAGTGGACTTTCAGACCGCCTACTCGTCTTACCTTTGCTGAAAAAAGCATTAATGGGGTGTTTATAAGAAAAGCCTACCAAATAAAAGTATAAACCTGATGTGGCAAGCACATCTGTCAGAGAACACAAGGACTGAGGGCTGCTAAAAGGTTCGATTCAGTCCACACTAATCAAAGCTGATGCTGGAGAGCCGCTGCAGGAGGTTGTGGGACGATGGTTTTTATTTTCAACAACAATGGAGCATCGTACAGAAAAGATAACACCCTGTTTCGGTTATGTCTATATTAGTCAGGGTTGTACGTTTGTCTTCGGGTTTATGAAAGCGGGGAGCTACTGCTGCAGCTGGAGGAGCTTCCCTGCTGCTGAGTTCAGGTTTCTGGCCTGCTTCGTCAAATGTTTGTCACTGAGTTATTGTTTTTGTATTATAAATAAATGATGGAAAAAAATAATGATAATGAAAGTGAAGGAGAAAAATGACAAACAGGACAGTCAGAGTTGTTTGTAGAGAAGTGACACCATAACAAATCTTCTATAATAATGATAATAATGACAACTGAGGCTGTAATGAACTGTCCAGACCTGGTCTCCAGCTGTTTTATGGTCCCCGTCATCTGGTTTATCTTCTCCTCCAGGCGAGTGATGGCTTCACTCTTCTGTTTAGAGCTGGCATCAGCGCTCTGCAGAAGATCAGCCGTGTTAAATGTGAAAGCCGAAGAAAACCTAGGACTGCAGTGGTACAGACTGTAAATAAATTAACACCTGGCGAGATTTGCTTAGTGTTTTCATGCCACTTGTGCTCATCGCCGACAGATTGTAGCAGCACTGCGTGATTAATCCAGTCATGCCTGTGTGTGACTTTCTAACTGCAAATGGCAGTTAATTAAATAAACGTACAACAACGTAGAAAGCCAGGAGTGTTTGGGTGCGAGTTTAGACTCTCAGAGACACTTTGTTGTGCATAGCATTAGCGGTGCTTTAAAAGCAGATGCGTAGCGCAATGACATGGCTCTACGGTGGCTCTCGAGCCTGTGGGAAAGCAAACCGGTTCTTAGATGGTTCCCAAGTTGAATCAAGTTTGAACCAGCACTAGCACCAGCTTTGAACTAGCCACAAACTAGTTCTTGTTGGTCAAAAAAGGGCTAATTTAAACTTTACTGTGGGTTGTTTTGTTGTTCTGCCACCTATGTCTAATGTCTACATATGCTCAGGGTTTCAGTGTACATCTGAAAGCAGCTTATGCTGCTGCAGTGCTGCTGTACAAGGAACCAGCACTTTTCAGCTAACAGCTACTGGTAGCTGGGAGACCGGCTGTTGCGAGTGACGTTGTGGTTATAGTCTGTTTGTTTTGGTTCTAAGAAAGCAATCTGAAAGTTGTTACTGGCCCCTTTAAACACTTGACGTTTTGGTCTTATGTGCCGTAAGTCTCAGATGATAACGCAACACTATCATCGGATAGCTGAACAGCATCCTGAAAGTTTCCTGTACACACCCAAAAATCCCGCCTCACCTGTGACTTGTGGCTGAGCTGTTGGTTGATGGCACGGAGGTCTTCCAGCTGCTGTCTGAGCTGCACCAGCGCATCCTGTTTCTCGCAGATGTCTTTCTCTAGCATCTTCATGGACAGCTCCATCTCCTGCTTCATCCCGATCTGCACCTCCAGCTCCCTCTCCACATCCTGCACAGAGATCAGCTTTAACTTCACCTGCACACTTCACAGTCTGGTGTGAATTCAGTATGAATCTCAACTAAAACAAAAAATGATGTCCAGATTCCAGGTTTTCCAAGTTTGTCAGTTGAGCACATACAAACTGCAACAGTGTTGCTCAAATGTAGTTGCATATTGTAAGTCTGTGTGAACATTTAAAAGAAACCTGAAACTCACCAGTCGGAGGAAAGTTTCCTCTTTGAGCTGCTTGCGTGTTTCACCCAGCACTTGTCCGTCTGCGGCCGAGTCGCTTCTCAATGTCTGAATTAACCAAATCATTACTTTTACAATCATTACACTTATTTGTCAAATCACTTCAATATTGTTTCACAGTTCCAGGTGAGATTAGTGCACAGATGATACTCTTTCACCTTCCTGGACTCCAGCTGATATGAGCTCTCCTCCTTTACTCTCTCCACGTCTTCTTGTAAAGTGATGATCCTGTTATTTGCCACTGCAAGCTGTGGAGAAAAGCAACACATCTGTATATGAAGAACACCTGAAGCCGTGCGGAGAGACTAGCGTTTGTTTTGGTCTTTGACGTTCTGCATACCTCTTCTGTCAGCTTCGTGTTGGACTTTTCCAGAGCATCCACCTTGGCCTGGAGATTATTTACTGATGCACTATGAAGAGACAGGAAAATCTTGTTAGTCGAGCTGAACAAGCTACTGGACAAGGTGCAGAAAGTTAAGACGTTCGTTCTTCCTGACAAACCTTAAATGTCTGTTGAGCTCCTCAACGTAATTCTTCTGATCGAGAATAGCTGTGATCTGACCATCGCTAAAGCAGCATAAAGTGAAGATGGAAGAAAAGACACAGTTATCAGTCAGTCACCTTAATTTAAATTCTTTTTTTTTCTTTCTTTTTTTTGTCTTTAAATTGAGTTTTGTAAGAATCTTCCTTGGCCCAGGTTCTATTGTTTTAAGTTAAAAATCCCATGGTTGTTAGATTTACATTAAAAAGTCCACATTTCAAACAAGTGAGTGTAGAAAATAGTGTTTGTGCAGAAATCCAAGAGCCACACTAATTCAAATCTTAACCATTTGTTGTTTAACTTTTTTAAACTTAACAACAACTTGCTCAAAACTTTCACGTTTCCGTGAGTTTCAATGAAATTAATAAGCTGTCACATGAGTATCATGCAAAACATTTAATAGTTCCAGTTTAAATGTGACAAATGGATGTTTTCCTTGTGTTAACATGTTAGTAAATTAAATATTGTACGGTTTTTTGATTGTTTGATGAAATAGTAAATAATTGGGAGCACTTTTGTTTTGGGATTTATTTAAATGAGAGTCAGAGAAAGATGGAAAATGTTATTATTTAATAGTTGATAGTTTTTTGTTGTCAAATCTTGATCTTAGAAAGGAAATCACAATCAGCAGGTCAAGTTATCAAAAAGAAAAAAATATAAATCCTAAATGGCTTATAAAATAAAATTGCAACATGTGCATCTCCAGAAAGTATATTTGTTGTTGCAGTCAATATTAATCCACTGTGTGTGCTATAAAAAGTAGCCAAACTGTTGACTTGAACACCTGTTGGTAGTTTCAGGGACTAAAACAAGCAGAATTGAAAATCACTCTGGTTAAAGAAGAGGAAGCAGCACTCACCCTTCTGCACTCTTACTACTGTGTCCACCATCTTTGAGGTACATTGAGAAATCAATTACCCCGACCTGCAGGAGTAATTTAATAAGAAACAAACGAACAAACAAAAAAAACAACAACAATCAATTATGACAGAAACAACGCTGCAGCTATAATGTTTCTTCTTTAGTTTGTTGTGTCCTGCATGAGATGATTTTGTAATAGTTGTACCCTGGTTTAGGTACATTCAGACACCACAGTCTCAGAATAAGAAAAAGTTTGTAACTGAACATGTCTCACTTCACTTCTACAAAAATATTTGTTTATAAAGCTGATGACAAACTGGCAACCAAGCAACCCTCAGAGTAATTAAGACAACAGCATAAAGCAGGAGATCACTCAGTGCTACTCTGGAATTAATATGATGATAATTGCAGTTTGCAATCTTTGCCTCTAGGTGTTAAGATTCCTAACAAATTCAATATTCACATAAATACATAACTAAATAAATAAGTAACTAAATACACCATAACTCCTGTACACGTTTATGTATAGAATCTCAGTTTACGTATGTATTTCTAACATAATAACTGCAATACAACCCAGAGGTATGATTATTCTTTCTGTCCTCGCTCCTCAACCACTCGTCAAATGTTTTTTTCTTGTTTTGCTGCAGCTGTAAATGGTGGTGTAGGACGGAAAGTAGAATAACCTGTGAGTCCAAGTCCTCTCCTTTCATACAGAGATTGGCATCGATGACATTTAGCCCGACAAGCAGCCCGGCGATGACAGCTCCCTCCTCCTCCATCATCAATGCATTTGGCTCATAGAATTCACTACAGACAGAGAAAGGTTAGAAACAGAGTCACTGCCAGAACAGAAAACATGTTATATTATTTAAAATCTTGGAAAAACACTAAATCTAGGTGATGGCTCATCACTTTGTTACAAACTTTGTGAGACAATCAGTTCAAAAAGCATATTTAGAGACAATCTTAAGAACAGAACATTGTTAAAAGATTCAGAGACTCTGAGGAAATGCCAGTACAGAAAGGCTAAAAAAAAAGAAACCAAGTGCATGACCTCTGAGCCCTCGTGTAGGATTAAATGAGACAAAGTAGAATAATATGAGGCGTGCTCTGGAAAACCATTGTCCCTTAACACAGTGCATCACTGCGTCCACAAATGTAATCTGAAACTCTATTATGCAATTACAAAGTCATACATCAATTCTGTGCAGACACTGAGATGCAAGCTCATGTCAGATGGACCAAAAGATAATAGAAATGGATTTTGTGGTCAGACGAGTCCACGTTTCAGTGACTTATGGGGTAAAGCTGATGTTGGTTTCTTTGTACCAAAGGCAAAAAACATCCAAACTTTTCAACACAAGGCGCAAAAGCCAGTATCTGCCATGTATGGAGGTTAAAGTATGGAGGTACATCTACGCCCACGACACAGAGATGTATATAGAGAGATGTGCCCCCATCACGGCAAGGTATTTTACCAGTCCCTGGATATTTGCACATGCTACAACAGCGTGACTTCATAGACACAGTGTCATAGAGTGTGTTTACTACTTTGGCCTGTGCGCAGTCCACATCTCTTTCCTGTTGAAAATGTCTAGAGGAGAATCAGAAAACAGCGACCACAGCCTCATGAGCAGCTGAAGTCTTGTGTCCAGCAAGAACGGGTCCATATCCCACTTGTGCAACGGTTATGTTGGCTGGGATGCTCAGCTCCAAACAATCAAAACGAAGTTAAAACGAAAGACGATAAAACACTGAACGTGCCTCTGTGTGACATTATCAATTCATGTGTTAGTTTCTGATGAATTTTAGAAAAAGTCCCAACTTTTCTGGACAAAAGTGGACATGGATTAGACGTAGACGCAGCTGAGCCTCAAAACAGTGTGAAATTAAACCCACCTGAGCAGGTCCTTTCTGTTAATGATGGTCTTCATGTAGTCAGAGAGCTTCTTCTGCATCAAGGCCAGTCGTAACCAGGCACGCCCTCTTCCTAGAGGGGTTCTGTCATCAGGGAAGTTACATTTTAATACATGTGAAACTTAACATATGAAGAAGGAGAAATTGTGACTGCCCTCTTCAAGGAAGGCGTGTGACAGACTTACTTGAGGCCAGGCAGGTCTTTTACACTGGCGGTGATCTCTCCAGCCTCAGGAGTCAGCTTCTCAACCAGTTCTAACGGCCCCCAGAACGACTTGTTCTGACCCAGGAAGGTCTTCTTAGCTGATGGATGATTACGTACATGTTTTATTTTGAGGAATGCAACAGTGAGCAAGAAAATGCGACAAATAAATACACAGGTTTCAGTTTTAATCCTCTGTAAATCTTCATGGTTGAGACTGAAGCAGATCGTGCAGAACATTCTGACACGTACGTATGAAAGTATGAACTGCACGTACTTTTCAACCCGTGCTTCAGACAGTGCTCCATCACAACAAAGAACTGCTGGAGAGGCGCGTAGTCAGAGTCGAGCGTGCGTCCGAGGTTGAGAGCAGACTCGATCAGGCCCTTGATGCTCAGCTTGGCCATGTTCATCAAGTTGAGCCTTTCGATCGTGATGGGATCCTTGGGATCTAAAAAAAAGAAGAAAAATAAAGAAAAGATGCATAAAAACATGCCTATAGTCTTCACAGTAGTAGCATGGACAGCAGTCTAACAGCAGCAGTGACTCAAGAGCTAAAATTATCAACAGTTTTTCAGGAAGTTAGGAAGGAAGATAATAAGGTTTGGACATGGAAATACAAAACAACCAAAGCTTTTTAGCTAGATGGAAAAAAGCTGTGTGAGAATGGAACTGAAGGACGACTTGTTTCATAATCTATGTATATGTGTGCGTGTAATTAATTATTTATGTCAGTCAATAACAGACACCAGGGGCCTTAATAGATGCAGCTTACATTTGTGTGGACTTAAGAACAGAAACCGGAGACGTGACTTTTGACGCAACCAAAAGGTTAAATACCAGAGAAATGCATTATGTTATTGCTAAAATGTGTGTAAATCTGTGTCATGTTTATCTTTAAGGATCAGACATTTCACTACAACCCAACCCAAGCAATTTAATACTGTAATGAATTTAAACAACAGGGTGTTAAATATTTGTATTTTGATTAGTGCAACATGGCAGCTTTGCTTCTAATTCAGTCTGAATCACATTAGAGAGGAAATTTATCTAATGGTAATAATACAATATGTACGTTATTATAAGGTTTACATAAACATTAAAAATACCAGTAGTAAATTCATGACTCTAGAGCTACAAAATGATAAAATAAAAAGCTAAGTGATTTATTTCACATATGTTCAGCAATAATAATACCTGCTAGCCTGAATTCTCAGAAAACTCAGATAAGGGAAATGAAAGATCCCCTTTCAACAAACTCACTTAAATTTAGACTTTCAGATTTACAAGAGTTCCCCTCCTGCTGTACACATCAAGCTTAAAGAAACAACATGTGTAAAAAGCGAATCCCACTTAAATTTGAAATTAAATACATGTGCACGAAGCCTTTTGGTTTGACAGGTATAAAATATATATAAAATAGCATTGAATCAGCTACATTTGAGACTTGTTCTCTTACTAATAAATTAAAAAACGTGTTTTATTTAACAAGTTAAGTACTGCAATTAAGTACAATTTGAAAGTGTGTTTCA
>OMLM01003171.1:100945-116959 GCA_900302695.1 Helostoma temminkii | reverse complement strand
TTTATAAAAATTTTTTTTTTTTTTTTTTGTTGTTTCCTTACCCAAAGTATTGGGTAAAAAAAAAAACACCTGTAATGTTAAGTTAAAATGGCATGGCATCATCAAGACTACATTTAGTCTATTGTACCCATAAAACATTGACACTTATTCTGTGAACAATCCACTGATTACATTTTTTTTACTTTTACAATGTACAGATATATTAGTGCCATAACTACTGTTAAAATCACAATTTTGATTGATTTGAAACTCGTATTTCATAATGTTCGGTGACTGAACATAGTATAGTAAGCATATATATCTTTGTGGGTCCCTCTGTGTTCATAATTAACATCCATCCGCAGTCACTTGGTACCTGGATGCACAGATTGAGGTAAGTCTGTCGAGTGACGAGAGGCCATTAGTACCTGGGTAAAAACATAGACTGACATCCGAGCCAAACCTCTCTCACCTCATTATTGCAGGGTTCCAGCTTCCTTCCAGTGGAAAGCCATTACAAGTAAACAATAACAAACAAGCTTCTACTTCTTTCTTGTCACCATTGCTAGACAAATGTATATGGATCAGCAAGGAGACGAAAAATGCGTCCTTTTGAAGGTTTTCAACGCAAGGCTATTGTAATTTGTCCCACGGACGAGGATTTAAAAGAACGAACATTAAAGCAAACCAATGAGCAGGGGAAGGATGTGCCCGATCATGCTGTGTTAGAAATGAAAGGTAGGAATGCTGTGGAAACAACAAATAAAACAAAAGATCTACTTTTTACTTTTTCTATGTGTTGTCTCTAAAAATCAAAGTTGGAAGATGTCCCCTGCCCCTTTCCCCCCATCATAGGCTTTGGCCAGATATCAGACCTGGACATTTTTAAACAGTCCACTTGAATTTCATTCTTCCTTATTTTTGCCCTCTATTTTCCACTTGTCATTCAGCTTATTTCTGATGCACTGCAAACTGAGACTTGGGCCTTGTTGAGGTCATGTAACCAAGTTAATATTGCACAATTGGCTTCCCTGAAAAGGATGTTTCTAAATGGCTAACTTACAAGCAGTCACATGCTCAAGTTGTTGGAAGTTAATTTGTAACGGCATTACATCAGCTGTCCTTGGTTTGCAGGGCCGTTTCCTCTTCTCACCATCCCTCTAGTTGTACTTTTTGTCCCCTTCCCCACCTCTACTGAAATGTTTTCCCTCTCCTGTGTCTGCTTAAACAAATGTTTCCTCCATATTTTCCTGGAGGTAGTGTTTGTTCTCTTTACCCTGCCATCTGCTTTCATCTGCTCATAGTTTCTCTATGACTTCTCCGCTGCCTATGTGTGGTAGTAATTATTTTTCATTTTGTCTTCTGGTGGTGTGGCTGCTCTGGTCTTCACTACAATCCCCACCCCTCTCTTTCTCTCTCTCGCTCTCTCTTTCTCTCCATCCATCCATCTCTTGCTGGATGGGTTGATTCTCTCCTCTTCCTCCTGTGGTCACCTCCATCGCTCCTGAAGCCAACTTCACTGTACCTGAGGTTTGCGACTTCCTGGAGGCGGTGACGTTCGTTGAGCTGCAGCGCGACGAGGCTGAAAAACTGCTAAAGCAGTACAACGAGGAGGGCCGCAAGGCTGGCCCACCCCCTGAAAAACGTTTTGACAACAGGCAGGGCGGTTTCCGTGGTCGTGGCGGTGGTAACTTCCAGAGATATGACAACCGTGATGGACCTCGTGGTGGCTACCAGAACCGCAGCGGAGATGGAGGCAGTGGATACAGAGGAGGTGAGCAGTGATCAATTAACTCTACAGTGTGCAGATTTGAATTACTGTTACTTTGTTGTAAATTGTAACAAGTTACACATTACTCATTGAGAAAGTAATTACTGAGTAGCAAATGTAATGCATTACACTTCACTTTGTTTAATTGGCTTGAAGATGAATTTGAACAATTTCAAATCACCAGCGCATCGCATCCTTTATGGTAACAGAAATAGAACAACCACCTAGTAAGTTACTGAATATCCAGCATGTAGCTTACTCTCAGTGACTACACACACTTAAAGAATTGTGGGTACAGTGTCTTAATGTATGCATATTTTTGGCTGATATAGAGAATTGAAGATTTTAAATAAGTTGGATTTTGGCAGAGGCTACTGTTCACTCTGCACCATAGTCATATTTCTGCCCAGCTAATAGAAAAGTCAACACTCAACTTCTCAGTAAGACGACAAAGCAAAGGGGTTAGGTATACACTAACACTTTTTGTTTATCTGGCAGGTTACAATCGTGGCAGCTATAACCAGAACCGCTGGGGCAACAGCTACCGTGATGGAGGCTCCGATACACGTGGAGGATATAACCGCAGCCAGGCATCAGGAGGAAGCTACAATCGCCCTGCGCCTTACAATAAGGGAGGATACAACCAGGTATTTGGAATAATCACTGTATATTTGAAAAAAATCTTTAAATGGGAAAACTTAGTCCAATTTATAATCCTGAATATTTTGCTTCAAAACCAGGGCTACAGCCAGAGCTACAATCAAGGATACAACCAAGGCAGCTACAACCAGAATTACTACAGCAACTACAGTCAGTACCCAGGATACAGCCAGAGCTACAGCCAGACACCAACCACTGGACAGACATATAGCCACCACCAGCAACAGCCACAGCAGCAACAGCAACAACAGCAGAGCTACAACCAGCAATATCAGCAGGTAGGTAGAAAAAGAGCTGCACCTTTCAGTTTGCTGTGCTGTATGCTCTCTATAAGTCTACTGCAGTAATTCGTCTCCACTAAGGTGCACTCAGAGAAGCAAACTATATGTTTAGTGTAGCTACCTTAAGTCTTAAATTTTTGATGTTTAGCCTGCTTTCACACATGCACTGGAATCCAGACTTTACCCAGGGTGAGCTGCATGTGAGAACGCAAACATCTGAGTTGGTCTGCATGGACATTACAGACTTTATCTCGCGAGCCCCCTGGTACAAAGTCTGTGTGAACACAGAAGTGGGTGTTTGCCATCAGTCAATCTACTCAGAACACCACCAGAAAATATAGGAAAATTTGACCATGTTTTATGTTGTTGCATCGTGCTTCATGAAACCAAAGTTGTACACATTACACATGGTGTCTAATTATGTGTTTGGCTCTGTGTGAAAACACAGCTGATTTCTGTGGCGTACTTTTTGTCACGTCGTGCCTCCTGCACGCTGCAACGGAAAATTATTTCCCTTGATGTGAGAATTCATTTCAAATAGACATGTCCGGCTGGGTGCTGCATGTGTAAAAATGCAACTCCCTAATAAGTCTGGACCTGATATTCAAGAGTGCATGTAGAAACGGCTTTAGATTCGGCCCCAGGATAGGCTTAGGGTGGTGAAATTAAGAGGCACTTTACAGGACAAAATGTAAACATGAGCTCACTGCTGTGCTTTTTTTTTTTCTTTCCTCCAGTATGCTCAGCAGTGGCAGCAGTACTACCAGAACCAGAACCAGTGGAACCAGTACTACAGCCAGTACGGCAGCTATCCTGGTCAGGGTGGTCAAGGCTCATCTTCTGGTTCTCAGTAGCTTCACCCTGCATTTGTACTACACCCACTTGTGTCCTAAACATCTCTGACCTCTGCATTTAAATTTAATTTTTTTTCTTTTTCTTTTTCCTGTACAGTCCCACATTAAGCCACCAACAATAACTGTTTCTATCTGGTTTAACACAGTAGCCTTCATTCCTCACCAGTCAATGTACACATGAAGTGTATACAGTTTGATGTCATTTTTTTTTTCTTTTTCTAACTGAATGATGTCTTACTCCGAGCAGTGACCGTGAGGTGGTAGATCATAGGTATCAAACATTTAATGAATGTTATATATTATGCATTGAATGTGGATATCTAAAGTCCACATTTCCTAAATGTTGATGAGGTAATTGTATATTTCTAGGAGGCACAGACACAGTGAAAACGTGACAGGGCAGGAAAAATACAGCAAAGCCTAAATAATTTAGCTTGTTTTGAGAAGCTTAAAGAACAAAATGCATGCTTTTACCTTCATGGCCTATTATCTCTTGCTCTTTATTTTTCAGTTACCAGGTGAGCACATTTTATTTGCTCTAATAGAATTCAAACATTATGGGACTTTTTTTTTTTATAGATGTTGATACTTTAGTATTTAAGCATTCATCCAGTCTTTGATTCAGAATAATATTTTGCCACTCTTGTTGAGTAGTTTTCTTTTTTATTTGTGATTGCTGTTCATTGAATCTCGTAGTTAAATCCTGTTGTGTCAAACCCATTTTTTTCTACCAGAAAATGAAAATCTGATTATGACCAGTTACCCAAGCTGTCATTTTGTCTTTATACAATAAATGCAATTGTATACGCCTGTAGATGGTGATGTAATCCTTCTTTTCGGTCAGAGTGTGGGATCAAACACAATACATACTGCATGATTTATCATTGTTGGTGTATTTTTCTCATTTCAGCAAAATTGAAATTGTGGACAAATGACAAAACAATGAAGCATTTAGCTAAAAATAATATAATATCCAAATTTGGCGCAGGTGTATTTCCAGTGCAGTCCTGCTGAAACTTGAATGAACTCGTCAAAAATGTTGTCAGGGAAGGAAATAAAAAAATTTCTGCTGCTATTATGTGTTCACAAGCTCTTTTCACTATTTAACAACTGTAATAGGGCAATATGGACAGTCTTTCATTGTGATGGCAACATAAATTTTAAGATTTTTGTGGAAGTAGTTCTGATGAGCATGGTTTACATGCAAAAGTAAAAATCCAATCTAGTATTGCCATAAAAGGCTACAGTGACGGGCAAAATTATCTTTTGTCTGGCCTAATATACTTTAAATATATCGCCCAAACAAATAATTGAAAGAAAATCAAAATGTTTCTTTGCTGGCTTGCTTTCCAAATTCATATACTGTAGCTGCCAAAATTGAAAGTAACCGAGATTTTGCCAAGGTTAGTGTTAATTTCCTACCCTGCAGTTATGTGTATGTTTAATCAGGAAACCGTTAAGTCTGTCTGTAGGTTTTGTAGAATCTTAGCACCAGTGAACCAAAGCATGTGTTCTAAATGCAAGATAAAGTTTTTATAAATTACAATAGGAAAACTGATGTTTGAAGCCTAAATAATAAAACTGACAACCATAAAGTTAAAAACATCTCAGAACCATACTTCAAATGTAAAGAAGTCCATTTATCATTGCTGCCATTCTGAAGTGACTGGCCAGGTAATCTCATCAGTTCCACACCAAACAGTTTTGTCAGAAATATGGTGGCATCTGGGTGTTTGTCCATGTGGAGAATAAATTAGAAAATGGAGTGCTCAGTCTGGCTCTCTGCTCTTGTCTTTGTAGAGGTGCATCTCCTCCATCTTCTCCTGCAAGAAGGAAACAGGCATGGAGCAACCTCGGGTTCTTGATGGCAGCGTGTTGACCTGGGAGATAAATTTATCATCAGGAAAACTTCTTAAACTCAAGAATTCTCTGAGGTTGTCTACAATTCTCTCTACTTCAGTAGTGGTAAAGACCTCTTACAAAAAATAATCCATAAACACTAATAGACAATAGATAAACTGTTAAAAACAGTTACTGGAGAAAGATGATGACCGTGACAGATCACAAAAGCTAAATTTTATTCACCAGCACTCTGCTTAAAAGTTCAACAAATAAAACCAAAACCACGAGTTCTGTATTTTCAGTGGCAGGGTTGTGGCTACTATTCTCAGTTCCCTCTTGTAAACTACATAACCTGGTGGGATACATATCTTCTTGGACTCTTCACAGGTCTAATCAATTATATGAGAGGTGCAAAGAAAATTTACAAAAGAAAGATTGTGCAAAATAAGTTTTCTGACATTAGCAGACAACATATGATGCCAAAATATATTGAAATATGCTACAATCATACAAAGATTCTTTAAGTGATTGTCCCATAACAGCAAAATAAACAGCTTAACAATTTATTAACTAGTGGACCCACAGAATTTCATGGAGCCAGACTCATTATTGATCACATCTTAAGGTATGTATTACAGTTGAAGTACTGCTGGTAGATGTAAAGGTTTAAGGATGACTAACATTCACTTCAGCATTATTAACATAGAAATAGGATAAAATGTAAGAAAGAAGTAAAGAAATTATATCTTGTTAATCACTTTACAGAGACTTGCATACATTTACCTTTCTATCAGGAGATGCAGATAAAAGAGAGTTGTGGATGTTTCCCCTCTTGTCCTTTTTTTCAGGTGTCCATACTCCAGGATCTGTCTGAGTGGAGCGATCTGACAGCGTTGAATCACTGGTGTTATTTTTCCAAAAAGGGGCACTCTTGTTGTGATCTGTCTCATTACTTTGTGGGAAAACAAAGGTGTCTTCCTCTGAACCTAACAGGGAAATAAATAATATCAGTGTACTGGGTTCAAGGCCATTTTATTTGTGTGCTGTATATAAATTACATACTCCAGCTGTTGCCCTTAGTTCTTGAGTCAGGGCCAGGGGTGCATGGGCAAGACCCAGTTGTATTTTTGTGTTTCTTCAAGCACTCTAATCCCACCAAGTCTCTACAGTGTCTGTGACAGTTTATCCCACAACCTACGAGACAGAGAAAATGTTGTGACTTGCTGTAGACAAGTTGCTACAACTTGATTGGCTGTTTCACTCAAATTACAAAAGGTCTGTGGATTTAGTCCTTTGAGCACATTTGCTTTCTTACTACTCTTACTTTTCAGATGTTGTGTTCAATGGCAACTGGACTCAATAGCAATTCTTAAAGATGTTTTACCTCCCGTCTGAAAGGCTTCATAACTTCTAAATAACAGGGTTGTTTTGTTTCTCAAAACCACACATCTGTCCAGTGCAGCAAGGAAAGCACAAGTAACCGCAATGACACCAGAACGCTCGGTGGAACAACAACCCACAGTTGACCTTCAAGGTGTCAACGACTTAACAACACCACAGAGTTTATACCACTGCCACTCCAAACTATTTAATTAGAGCTAATGAATCCCTTCAGATGAAAGATAAAAAGCCCAGTTACCACTGAACACCACCTTTGGGATACCCATGACTGAGATTCATAGACGTGTTTGGTTGTACTTGACTTCAGAAAGAAAGACAGAAATCTCAAAATCTGGACCAAACTAATCTGCATGGCAAAATAAGAAACTTAATAAGATAGAAACTTGTAATTGGATTAACAGAACCATTAACTTATTTTACATTGATAAATATTGCATTGTGATCCTTAAGGTTAATTTATTTCACTATGATCTTACCTTTACAGTGGTAGCCCTGTTTAATGACTCCCCACAGCTAAAAGATAGGAAATATGATGTATTACCAATTTTTCATATTGCAGTTTGATTGAGCATTCACATACTATAAAACAGAAACAAAGGAAACTCACAAATCCTCCGCATATATCACAGAAAGTCGGCCTTTTGTACGTGGTTTCATGGAAGTTATGTGCGTCATTGAAGTTGTAGCCCAGTTTGGCACATATAGACATTCCCCTCATGAAGTAAGAAGTAATTTCTTCACGGCTGATTTGTCCTTCCCTGGGCAGGAAACATTTCCAGAGTGCAACACAAATGTGAGTAAGTGAGTTGAGGTTTTTATATTTGTCATCAAGGTGAGAGGCCCTTCGTGCGTGTTGCAGCTTCCTCACCTGTCAGTTTCGTGAGTGCAGAAGGAAAAGGGGAAGTTGGCTGCTATTTTCTCAAAGTCCTCCAGTGAAATGTAGCCATCCTGGTTCTGGTCGTAGTTTTTCATAATGGACTGCAGGGGGCAACAGAGCAATCAGATTTTCAGTTGCACTTGTCAAGAAGCTGTTTGTTAGTTCTGCTTTAGCCTTGCAAGTAATAAGGAAGTGAAAGACAGGAAGGTGCTGCAGAGTCACATACTCACATCCACCATCTGTTTGACGTGTTTAGATATGGTGTCAGGGTCCAGTCTGGGGGTGACCCCTGAACCCCACTCTGCAACAACTGGCGGTTTAACTGGAGCTCCAGGCTGTGGACCGACAGATGCAGTGATGAGACACGAAGGACTGCATATGTGAGAAACAAGGGGAAAAAAAGAGCACACCCACCACATAACACGCTTCCCTAACGTACAGCACTTTGATGTGGCTGACTTTGATATATTTCAGCACTGAGTCTGTGCTTTTGTTTTGAAGAAGATGTTACACCCACAGATAGAACTCAAATGTCCCTCCTCTTGTGAAAAGAGGTTAAAACAAGTGTGTGCCTGATGGCGTTAGATAGAGTTCAACTTCAAAGAGGAGCATGTAGCTCTACTGACCTGGATTTTGGGATTCTTGGGTTCCTTGGTGTATGAAAGTTCATATATCTCATCCTCGGTGTAGTATAAATCTAGAGAGAGCTGAGGCATTAAAAGAACATAATTTAATTTGTTCTTTGTGGAATCTGTTTATGTGAATTCTTTAAAATCGTCTCCTTGTTTCTGTCTTATACCGTGAGCAGGTGCAAAAGGTCTTTGTTGGCCTCGAAGGGCGGTGTGCAGCTGTGAATGGCCAGCAGGTCGTTTATGTTGCTGTACAGGTGCTGCAGCTTGCTCAGGTTGATCTTGTCCTCTTCGATGTAGTCTGGCAGGGCCTCGTTCAGTGAGATCAGATCCTTCAGGTGCACGCCCAGGATGGGCACCTTGAAGCCAGTGCAGTCGTTGTAAACTCGCCTGTAGTTGCTGTAGTTGCTGCGCGAGGAGAGCAGCTCTGTCATTTCACTCAAGGCCTGAGAGATGATATAAATCAGGAAAGTATTGATAACTGAATCTGTCATGTAAGAGAAGATAAGGCCTGTCTTTAGTTACCGACCCTTTAACCACATTATTTAGTGATTAATTTAAAGTGAAAATGAATGCTACAGTAAGTCTTTGCATCTATAAACAGCGACTTTGTGCTCATGAGTTATTTTCAGATGTCTGCCATTCTTTATGCACAGTAAACGTAATTCTTAAATCATCTTCTGTGCAGTATGTACTGTTTGGATGCAGTTGGTTGTCTAACCTTAATATGCACAATTATGTTAGGATGTAAGTAATGTTGCTTGTGCTCAAAGAGAATATGATATAAGACATAGACAGTAAGACAAATAAATCCCAAGAGGGATACGTGTTGTCTGCCAAAAGCAGGAAGTGAAAATGTCACCTCTATCAAATAACGTAATGTCACACACGCTCTCCTCAATTATACAGCAGGTTAAAATCATTCTTATGAGTTCAGTAAGGAAAGAACAGTTTAATTGTCATAGGTTTGATCACCACACTGACTCATGGTTATGTGCAATATTTGAAATACCTTAGTGATGTCAGGGGGCAGGAGGTTAGAGGTGTCTTTGAGGCGGGAGATTGAACTGTGACAGAGACCTCCAGTCACTGCCATTAGAGTGTTAAAGTTTTGCAGGGCCCGAAGTTTCTACAGAAAAAAAAGCAGAGTGAATGACTTGGTACAAAACAGCACGTACGGTTATTTTTCTAAAAACAAGACTCAGACAAGTACAGTTCTTGGCAGCCAAACAAAAATCCCTCTGAGCCTCTTAGGCAGATTTTGTTTACCTGAGCCACATGAATGAACTTGGTGAAGACCTGAGCTCTCTGCTGCGCTGTGTGTCTGCTGAGGATCATCAGCTGGACCCACTGGGAGACACCATTACACATCATGACTGATCGCTCCAGAGCAGGGTTGTCCCTCACTGACCCTCGCACCACATAGCTGCGGTAGTCCAGGAACTGGCAAGACAGATAATCAGACAGCAGTGGTCAGGCAGGAAACAACAGGTACAATGCAACTGTCTTCAGACTGATGAAGATACTTGGATGAGTTGTGAAATGTATTGACGTCACAAGAAAGACTCAACTTCCAGATAACTTCACCTAGATGACGATAAAAGTCTTCACAGAAACAGGTGCAATGTTTTGAATCATAGGTACACTATCTAGTGTAGACTATATAGATTTTATCCATAATGCCATGTAAGCCACACACCTGACTCAGTTAAAGGAAAGATGTAAGCGTTTGAGTATAGAGCTATAGATATAGTTAAGTAAATTGATTTTTGGTAAAGATGTAAGTCATCAAACTATATTGTGGTCAAACTTTATTGCAATCTAGCAACCAACAAGTTGTTCTTACAAATGGCTTGTTACTGATATGAAAGAAAAGATTAAATCAAAATTTCCAAGCAAGATGTGGTCTGGCATTAACAGCTCCTTCATATTCCGACAATCTGATTTTTAGTATTATTCACAGTTAAGATACAAAAGACGTGATGGTGAATTTTAAATTTACTTGAACATAGAGAAAAAAAATATTACCTCAACAACTGTGTCTTTCTTTATCAAGGGGTTTATTATAGCCATGTGCCATTTGGCATTTCATTTATATTTGGTGTGTTCTTAAATATTTATGCACTTGTGTTTGTTTTGAACTGCAAATTGTGAGATGTTCACTGAACTTACTGAAACATTACAGAAATTCTTGAATTCCAGGTAGCTGAGATGTTCAGCCATTTCATCTGGCTCCATGTGGTCGAAGATCAAAGACACCTTCCTCTTTTTCACAGAGGGCGAGGGTGCCTGGGATATGTTCCCATGAGGGCTTCTAGGAACGAAAACCATGCAAAAATATAAAAATAGACGTTTTTTCTATTTATAGAAAAACTAGCTGTGGTCAAATAAGCAAACTGTAATTCCTTCCAGGCATGATGGTGAATCAAATCAAAACAAGACTCACAAGCAGGACGTGTCAATGAGCTGTGAGTGCGTCTCCTCTCTGTCTGACCGGACCAGCGCCCACAGGTCCCCCATGGTCTGCTCGAGGAGGGGGTCTGCCTCGAACACCGTCGGGAACTGGCTGATCCACTGCCTTGCCATGAAGCAGGAAGGAAAATATGTTTACTACTCACAAATAGTGCAGGATAACCAGTTCTGCCAGAAACTCATGTGCTTATTGTCCTTACTCACCTGACAAGGTGGCAAATGTGTGTCCGTCTCAGTCCTCTCTTGTCCAACGGACAATCCTTATAAGTAAAAAAAAAGAGTCAAGGATCTAAATTCACTGTGTAGATTCAGTACAACATTCACCAAACACCAGCGGGATACAGAATATACTTCAAATCTGCTTTACTGACAAAGAGCGCAAAACAAAGCCAGGCCTGTTTGCTGATCTGATTAATCAAAGTGGACATGATTGGGAGCAGTGCACTGGTGGGACCAGAGTATTACACTGAGCCACAGTGAAGGATATAGAGTGAGAAGTTTCTGGGCGAATGTCTGAGATGGCACAACCCAGCTGTGCATCATCAGCGTCATGTGGACAAGCTGGGACCCTCTAGGGCTGGAAACCTTCCCCTCCGAATCTGCAACCAAAACAAGAGCAGCACATTACACAAAACCAGAATTGGTATGGTTAAAAACAGTGACAACAGCAAAAAGAGTGTGCTGCACTATGGCTCAGTGATCAAGCAGCTAATTTGAGTTCATTTCGTTTAGTCAGTTAGTTCTACATGAGTGGCTTTTAGACTTTCATAATGGTTTTTCAAGGTACTTTGGTTTTCTTTCACATTCCAGAGACATGCAGCTGAAGTGGACTGGATGTTTTAAATTTCCCGTAGTATATCTGTCTGTGTTAAACAGGCAAAATGACGACCTGCTCCGGGTGTCCTGCCTCTCACCTACTCTATGAGATGCTGCCAACCGTGACCTTGAAATGAAATACAGATGAAAATTCAAACAATTGTGTCTAATTTACCTGGGAACCTGCCACCTTTAACAAATCAATTATACCTTAGTAGATTACTTTTGTTTGACTTTTTATTTCACTGTTAACATTATTATACGTTAAAAGATTTGGCACAACCAACCACCACCTCCTAAACGAACAATGAACACAATCCATTTTTTCTAGAATCTTGCGTTTTTACTTCTTTTTGTTCACATCACAGAATTCAACAGTAGCATCTTTTCCTGGTTACTCACTGGAACCATAATAGCCATTAGTATAATTTGCTGTAAGTTCCTCAGAAAAGAAAAAAACAGACTAACCAGGTCATTGTTTGTGTATGTGGCTGTTGAGTTTTTCAAATGACTTTGAGTCCCACAAAAGAAATTCCACTCACCATTACTGTGTTAGTGAAGCAGAACTGTCACCAGCTGAAGCTGAAAACCTTTGTAAAACTGTACCCTTGAAAATTTGAAACATTATATGCATATTCTTGTACTTAGATTAGTTTAGTGTAGATTGCTTTATTTTAACAGTTCATGGGAAAAGCTAGTTAGCCTCTGCAGCCCAACAGAACAAAGCTGGATTGTATGAGACTGCCCTTTGTCTCCATCTCACCCTCCTCCCTGTTGGTTTCTCTCACTCTGGATTCTCCTCTCACTCTCCCTCATTTATATGACCTGGTTGTGATAAAGAGTGAAAACACATGACAATCTTTGGGCACACATACAAGCACAGAGACTGACCAAAGCAGTTTAGACAGCGTTGTATGAGCTCATCCAGTGTGGCAGCACTTGCGCTGTGTGCAGTGCTGGGGCTCTGCAGGGCCCGGCTGATGTCCTGAGGGCTGGGACATGTATTCCTCCGCCGCTGGACCAGCTTCTTGGACTTCAGCACACTAGGGCTGTCACTGGGTTTCCTGAGAAGGCAGGGAGAAAGATAAAGAAGAAATTGGGTGTTGCTTAGAAATAAGTAGAGCAGAGTGTGGTGAGGTAGTGCAGGTCAGCATCTGAGGAAATACTGCTCCCCACATCTGATAAGCAGCGCTGTAGCGCTGCAGCTGTTTGGTGATCCTCAGCTGTCATGCACAGGCAGAACAACTTCAAACCACTGCGCAGCTTTCTGCGTTTCTCTCGCAAAGGCCACCATGCAGACCTGATATAGCAGAACAGTCCAGAAAATGCTCATCAGTTAGTGAAATAGGTCACAGACTGACATGCTGTCAGGCACGTGTACTGCAGACTATTTTACTTGCTCTTTGCCTTTAGAGGCTTTTTACTGATAAGTTTTAATGTTTGCTTTTAGCTTTGGTCACAGGTGCTACATTCCATTCTTTTTTAAGATATTCAATAAGCTAAGGCATTTTTTTTTTAGTTTGAATGCATGCCTTTAAACAGTGGCGACAGTTTCTGCTGAAAATGTGACCTCAAAGTAAGACCGAAAAAGTACAGTATTACATCATACATGAGATCAGTGCTACAATACATCACACATCTACAGTAGTATAAAATTGCAAGTCATTGCAATTTTCAGCATTTCCTCAGAAAAAACAGTTCCTCTCAGCACCTGACGTGTTCACAAAACAAAGCGCAGTTGGTGGCTTACAAGGTAGCTAATGGTATTATTTACTGTCATGTTTTGTACAGAATGGAAGATAGGGGTAAGTAACGTCTGTTACACAAAACACAGGAATAACAGCAAGTGCAGTAAAACCGCAACATATTTAAGGCTTTACTGAACTTAATCCAACACATTTATAGTTTTTAAAACTGTGTTGTCACTATGTGACAGCTGTCGAGGACAGCGAAAACTTCCAAAAGTAAAAAATTGGAAAAACTACTGTGCAAAACAAATTTGGTTATTTCTATTTTTAGTTTGATGAACTACAGAAGAAAGGAAAGATCACACGGGATGGTACCAAGTCCAAATAGTTAGGAACTACTGATATGGGACAATGCTGATTTATTTGGGGTTTCTGTGTTTGTGAATAAGAGGAACCTGGACTTAAAATGTGTTAACAGAAGTTGTTTTTGGTCAGCTGTCGTGTGTGGACCACACCTTTGGCCACAGCCTGCTGTCAAGTGAAAAACAACTTTAAATAATGCAGAGCAACAATTATTTGAACACAGAATTTCTTTAATGGCTTTTTTTCAAATGCCCTTAAAAAGACAAATGAGACTTCTTTGTTTCATGATGCGATTAATGCTTCCTCTTCTGATCAGGGTCCTAATTTAGCAATGTTGGACTATATTTCACAATAACCAGTAACTGACTCTTTTCATGTGTTTTACATATAAAATCATACGTTTGCTTTCATTTTGCAACAGGGTTGAGAGAACTGCATTGATCCACCGTCCTTCTGCCAAATTTGTAAGGAAACCAAAGTTTAGGTGTAACCCCACCCAAGTAAGGTTGACCTTCTTTCAAAAAGGTGGTAAAGCCTCAGTGTTTTGTTTTAGTCTTTTAGACGTATGTGTACAGAGTGTACCATGTAACACTGCAAATATGTGTCAGTCTCTATACTGCATCTAATGTGATAACATTACCAGGAAACACTTTGAGTTCAGAGAACTGGTGACAAGTTCCCTGAATGACCAGACCTACATCCCCTTCTCTTAACCTGTGTTTCTGTGCGGTTCATTTCCCCCACTCAGCCCACTCACATTCTCAACAGACACACATAATGCATAACTCGACATACACATCCATCCACACTCCTGTCACACAAAAACGTTAGGTTTGCTTTATGTACAATACATGAATGGACACTCATGGATGCACAATTTCATAGAGGTGTACAGGGTGACATTCACTGATCTATTTATACCATAAGCTGCTCTCCTGCCTGTATGTGCTTTTCCAACCAGCCATCACAGTTATCACACCACACATTTCCCCTCCAACCACGCTTGGATTCAGAAACTGATGGGGGGATATCAGTGACGACCACATGCCTCCACTTTCTGGTACTCCAGCTCCAGGTTGCTGGTGTGCAAACCTGCTGGGCAGCAAAACGGCATCTCTCCTCCTCCTGTTTGTCTTTGCCTCATTACATCAGCTGGCTACTGAACTCCAAATACTAACACTAAATAACTGTGAACTATTTCAAGTTAGGAATCCATAAGCCCCACAACACATGGACTTTGTGATGTCCTTGCTCTAAGATAAGTTAAAGGCTCTCTCTATCTCTCTATCCCTGTTATGCTGTTATCTGTATAGATTCTAAAACTGATTATAGTTCTGAAGCATGTAAATTATACAAGCTTAATTTCTGTGTTTGAGAAATATATACAGCATCTTTCATACAGAAAACCATGTCAGAAATAATTAAATAATATCAAGATCAATATCATTTTTACCAAACTGAAAACATGGGTGATTTCCTCAGATTTTTTCATATTTCGACTGACTCACAGTACGTTTGAACACCTTTCTGTTCTTCAGAAGGGAAATTAAGTCCCAAATGGGACTTCATCTCAGGAGGTGGATAATGAGGAATGTTTGAACAATAAACATCAGTAAAGAGGGAAAATACCTATCATATATATTCACTTGTTTGTTTTTTGTGTGTGACCCACAGCCCGATCCAAAAGTATTACACTTTACATTTGTGTATTTTGTGTCAACTGATGAAGTAAATACATTTGTAAAATGCATAATTATTAATTAAATGAATTATTATTGTGCATTTTGTCAGTTTCCAACTTCTGATCAATACTATTATTTATCTCAGTGCCCTTTACAACTTGACATTTCTCTCTTTGACTCATTGTGGATCCAGCTCAAAGCAGTTGCACATATGAAGACTAACGCCACTACAAACAGAAGTGCTGATGGGGAAATATTATTGATGTCGTGACGTTTGTTAGGGAAATTCCCCTAGAGTGCTGAGCAGGTAACATACAGCACAGCACTTCATGATACACAACTTTTTTGTGTAACAAACCTGGACAGAGACCAAGTGCTGTTGGTAAATATAGTCTGTGTGTGGTGGACTCCCATGCAAATCTGAACACAGTTGGAGTTACTGTTTGGTCATTTGCATCCACCTATCCCAAAGAGTCAGATACATAGTTTGGGTAAACATAATAATTCTTCGTCTATGTTTAACAATCCATCAGTGGAAACACATGGCTCCTGAAACTTAAATGTGAATTAGGAAATCTTTATGTGCATAACAATGAGGAAAAATACTTAAACAGTCTCTCTTTTTTTATATATATATATTAATGAAGTTAGGTTGAACTGAATTTGTCTTAGGAAGACCTTCCACACCTACTTACCCTC
>OMLM01003171.1:77383-100925 GCA_900302695.1 Helostoma temminkii | reverse complement strand
TACTTACCCTCCCACACTCATCCTTCACCAATTTTTTCCTCTTCCTTCATCCTTACTCTATTCAAGCCATTCAGGAAACAGCTTCTCCTTCTTTTCTTTGGAAAATCCCCTCTCACTCCTTTTTCCATCCGTGTCAAGACTCCTGGCTGCAGATCTAGCTCCCCCTCCCCTTGTTCCCCCCTCGCTCTCAGGCTAGCGGGGGGATATGCAAATTCCTCTCTTTCTTTCCTTAATTGATTAATTGAAGCCAGGGTCCTTTGAAGGCCTTGTTTGTGAACTGCTCTTTTTCTCTCACCCTCCCCTCTCACAACCTGCGTTCTTGTTCTCTCTGCATCATGTGGATGCATCCATTGCAACAAGCCATTCATCCATTGGAGCAAACATGAAGCCACTGTACCAACCATTATAGTTAGCATCAGAAAATTTACAGCAAATAGCTATAAGCTCTCTGGCTGACTTGGAGGAAGTATAAACTGTTTGGGACTGTAATCGGTTTGACAATTAAATCATACCTGTAAAACTACACACATTAATTCAGGTTGTCGAAGTACAAAAACTCTCACACAGAAACACACATTTGTACTGCTATGTACTAAAATGTGAGCTCTCATTGACATAATGCATTATTATGCCCCTAACCCTAACCATCACAACTGAATGCCTACCTCCAATACTTATCCTTAATTTACACTAAACCTAATACTGACTAACTTAACCCCAAAACCAAGTCTTAATCTTCAAACAGCCCTTTTATATTGTTCTGTCAATATCAAACTGTCCTCACCATGATAGCACTGGAATAAAATCTACATAACCATAAAAGGACACACACACAACCACACACACACACACATCATTATCACCTATATTAATAATATGCCAATGTATTTGCCTTCACTTAATCACTAGTTTGTTCCCTTTTCTCTAGGCTGATATATATAGATAGATATTTATTTTTCTCCAAAGGTTTTTAGGTATTATTCATAATTAATATAAATTTTGCTTATTAATCTTATTAATCATTTGTGCATCTTAACAAAATCTAATCTGGGTCTTATATGTGTCCACCTACTGAAATATGATAACCTCAACACTGAAGGGGTATCACAGTATTATGGCCTCTCTATCAGTCCACCTTAAACTCAGGCAGCTAATAATCACATATAACACGCTTCTGACTACCTTAACATTCAACATGCAAACCTTTCATTCCAAGCAATCTGATAAGAGCTGTGGTCACAATTACAGCAATAAAAAATACCAGTAAAAACACAAGCTTCTAAAAGTGTAGTTTCCTTGTAGTATCTAAGATAAAATGCTAAAAGCATGACTGAACTGACATGTAAATGGAGACTGGCAGGACAGAACACAAAAACAGAACACATTTCCACGGAAAGGTGAGCAGGCAGCACATAACACGCACGCACAACTGTTGAGTGTCAGGGCTTGCTTGTGTGCAGTGCACACAAATAATTTGAGAAGCTGATAGTCTTGACTGATATGCAGGTCAAAGCCATTAGCTGTGACTATGACTGTATGTGTGATACAGAATGTGTCTGCAAACTTTGTTTTAACATAAAGAATTTACTGCTCTTCACTGCACCCTGATTCAAATAGATGGCAGAAAACACACACACACACACACACACACACACATCAAGCGGAAAATAAAACTAAATGCCCTTGTTTCTCTTCAACTTGTCAAGAGCCTTTGCATAAACCACACTGCATTTCAGCTATAACCTCAAGGTTCACACATCTCTGCTGCACACAAAACACTTGCTGCTGACACATACTTAGACTTACACTTACTAAGAAACTGAGCTGCAAGTGGATTTGAGTGCACCAGACTCTCAGTTCTGATGCGCTCTCTTCTTTTCTTTTTAATTACCTCTTGGCCTTGTTCATTGCAGAGCTCTTGTCCTCGGCGGCACTCCTCCGCTGGTGATCCGCACGGGCATCTGAGCGTGTCCCTACAGCTCCATGGTTGACCCTGCTCCTCCTCCTTCTTCTCCTCTGTGTCCTCTATATGTATGTGTGCTCAGGACAGCAGGAGTGCACACCGGACGCCGATCTGCTGGGGGTGAGGGCTGCCCACCTGCCAGTCATAGAATAGGCTAAACTCCACGTCTAAACTCTGCTTATTAAACCACTCTGCGTGCCAGTCAACCTCCCTCACTGTCTGCTATCTTTAGATCAACCACAAATCAGTAACAAAACAGACGTGCCCCCTTTGCCTCCAACAAAGCAGACATGTTCAGAGGAAAAGCCTGAGATAAGTTTCAAAGTAGACTGCGAGAGCTAACAAAAGTCATTCACTTGTCCCTTCAACATAAACAAGTCAGCATCTTAAATGGAGGAACTGGCTCTGACAGATAGGGGAACTCTTGAGTTTCTGTGTGTATGTGTTCACAAGGGGGAGGGGAGAGAGAGAGAGAGAGAGCAAGAGAGGGAGAAAATAGTGCATACAAATGCAGCACCTATATAGGAAGGAGGAGTAGAGAGAGATAGTAATGAGCAATCATCGAAGCACCATCAGTGTACTCCAGGAAGCGACATCTGCAGTTCATTTTCAGAACACAGAATAAACAGGCCACACCTAAATGTCACTTTCTAGTCTTGTACAATGCTCTGGGACACTACCTGAACTTGTCATGAGAATCCGTTTCTGAAGTTATTATTAATTATGTTGAAGTGTGGCCTGCATCACTCTACTAGAATGAACCAGAATCTTGGGTTTCCAGGGCCCCCAAATCATGTCTACCATCCTGATTTCTCCTCTTTCTTCTTTTTTTAAAACTCCCTCTGTCATTTCTCAAGGCAGCAAGTGATTACACAGGGAGGTAGTGTTTGTGCTTCTGAATGTGGCTGTGCAGCTGGACAGGGAGACTCAATGGCATACTTGTTTTAACACAGCAAGAGGAAGAGGCATCCAAACAGGGGACATCAATGTCCCCAAGTCTGCAGAGGTGGATTCTTTGCTGCAAGAAGCTGACTGGCTGGCAGAGAGAGTGGGTGATATGGCTTTCAAAAGCAGGGAATGATGCACACAACAGGACTCCTGCAGTCCATTGCACCTAAAAATGCATTTGAATTTTATTTAAAAAGGAGATAATTGAATTACTCAAACAGGATACATGTACATGACAAAGAGGAAAAAACATTTAATGCCCCGAGCTGGAAATGTGGAAATATTACTGTAATCTTAAGCAATAGTTCCTTAAAACAGGAAGAGCTGCAATCGAGATATTTGACAAATGCTGAAGAAAATACAGCTAATTAACTTTTTAAAAATAATAGTTTAACACCAATATGAAATAAAGTTGTCGTATTGCGACTGTAAGTCGTGAGGATCACTTCAAGTGTGTTTCGTGATTTGCGTGTTTATGTTGTGAATTTTAATGCTTTTATTTTGTCATTTCTTGTCAAAACGGAAGTATTTACGTTGACAGAAACGGGGGAAAAGGGAACTGTAATTAATTCACGGAGGATGTAGGGTGTTTTAATAAAAACTACACAGGAGGATTGAAAGCTTAATTAGCAAACTTCATAACTTGTAAGGGATTTGGCGCGGCTTTCCGTGCGATAGCTTTGTTTTGTCTATGTCGTTGCTAGCAAAGTGACGTTGACGTAACGTCACCCAGCGTGACGTTAGCTAGCATTACGTTGGTTATCGTGTCAGTTGTGTGGTGTCTTAACATTTTGCTTTATTTGTGTTTTAAGAAATAGGACTGGACAATCGGCCAAGATTTACCACTGTTTGTAAGCTGCTGCTAATATTAATGATTCAAAGTTAAACTTTTGTCGGTGCAATGTCGCCACCGTCAGGCAGAGCACCGACACTGCACGTAGTTAAACGGCGGATGGCTGGAGTCATGAGATGGCAAAAAAAAAAAAAAAAAAAAAAAAAAAAATCAAGCAACAGCAGGTTACTTTTGAAACAGGACTCACACTCCCAGAATTCATGTTAGTTCTGCTTCAGTGTCGTATCCCCTCATCCGCCTCCTCTGCTCCTCTCCGTTTTACCCACTGGACCGAGTTGTATCCCGGCGAGCAGCGTCCCTAAACACCTTATTCCGCTGCTGGTGGCTGTTGCAGTGGGAGATGGGCGAGACATGTAGCATGCTGATGGATGCCAGATGGAGACCGAGGGGGTAAGGATATGTGAAGGTGCACACTGCCTGAAGGATGACCACTAATTCTGTGATGCGTTTATTTTGCTCAGCTATTTTGTCTGGTGCATCTGCTGCCTGATATGACCAGGAGGGGTGTGTGACACTGATGCAGATCCCCTGTTTTCTTTAGGAGTTTATCTCTATATTGGGTAGTTATTGGGCTTGTTTGTGGTCTGCAAATATTGGGTGTATTGTTTTTTCATAAAGTATTATTGATTTATACCCTGTAGTATATCTTTTTACAACACTTAAGGGGATTTTATTCACACTGCAAGGAGGCTGACAGGAAGGTTGGATGGATATCTTTAAAAATTCAGTTTTTAAACTGGGAGATTTTGAATTCATCTGTTTGTACTAGTAACATCTTCAGATTAGTTATCAGATACAACTAACTATCCAGTAAGATATTCTATTTATAGGTTTATATAACAGCAAAAAGGAATTTTTTTTTGCAGGTAGGAGAATCTGAAACCAGCAGATGTTTTGCATTTTTGCTTTTTAGGTCCTAATAAATGTTCTAGTTAGCAAATAACCACGCCCTCTTCAAAAGGAAAAAAGCACAAAGAAGAAAAATTAAACTACTCATGGCAGCTAATTAAGACACACAACAGGTTCATTTCCTTGAAAGGTTTTTTTTCCCCCTGTCTGGCTACAGAGGCACCTCAGACATGTCTGGGTGCTGTTGAAAGCAATATTGCTACAGTTCTGTGACTATGCCCATTAAAAATAACAGGGCAGTAATTAATTACTGTTGATAGCTCAATCAAGACCTTTGCTGATTTAACACTGAATCATGAACTGTTGAATTGTACGTGAAAGCGTGAAAGTGCACGGAGCTAAAGCCTGACGTCTGTGCAGGCTTCTAGTGTCCACTGCACTGATACCAAACTGCAGCTTGAGCTTTATTTCAATCCGACAGATTTTAGGTTACTTCAGGATTTAGGGAGTTTTTAGTTTAAATTACCTGGTTGATTTGGAGAAAAATCATTGGCCTGTTACAGAGTGATGAAACACAATGAAATGATAATTGTGAACTGAGATGCTGTTACACAACAGGAAATTCATCAATTATAATATTAACTCTACCTTTACCAAGTGTCATATCAAGCTCTTATACATAAAGACTTGCCCCTTTTTTCTTACATTATATAAATGCACTTTTTAGAAGTTTCATTAATTAGATGCCTTTTCGACTTATTTTCTTTATCTGTTACAAAGTGATGGAGGCAGATGGTTGCTTTGCACTATGTCTCACAGGTTTAAAGTGAGTTTAAAGTGAAAGAAAAATGGTAATATTAAGTATTTCCATGTACTGATTAATCTGAAACAGTATCAGCTGACCATCAGGTGTTACAGATCCAATGTTTGAGAAATCCACCTGATTCTGAAGGTGAGGGGCTGTACAGTGCAGCTGTCTTATTCACTTTGAGGAGTTAAGGTGTGTGTGTTCTTACTGCACACTCCCTAAAGGCTAGTCCTCACCCCCCTTTCCTTTTATAGCCTCAGACATGCAGGGCAGGCGTGTGTGTTTGGATGGTGGCAGCCTGTGCGAAGGAGTGGCCCACTTCTACAAACATGGCGGCACGGTGAGATGGGAGTGGTGTAAATGTGTAACAAGGTGCCTGCCCCTCCCTCACCAACCCATCACCCCTCCTTCATCTGGTCGGGGGGGATGCAAGGAGAGAGAAGAGAGAAACCAGGGAGAGCCTCACCTCCCGTCACTCTCTCTCACAACACTGTGAGAGCCACAGCTCTCACGCTGTCCTCCAGCACACCCACACACACTAGCACTGAGAGCGAGAGACCCTGAGAGAGAGAGTGTGTGAGAGAGAGAGGGGGGTACAGCAGAAAGAAAGGAAGGGGAAAGAGGGAAGGACGTAGCAAAGGAGATACATTTCCAAACCCTGAAGAGAGAAAACAGAAGGATTTTCTCTTTTCTCTTGAGGAGGTGCGAATAACCCTCAGCGAAGGATGGCAGAAGGGGGAGAAGGAGAGGAGGAGATTCAGTTCCTGCGAACGGTGAGTCCTGCTTACCTTCCTTTTGGGGAGGGTTATCCTGCACTGGCTGTTGGAGAAGTGTTTGGGAGGTTTGGAACAAGAAAAGGAGATGGGGAGTTATTATTAGAACGGAAGAAAATTGAATATTTAATTGTCCTTCAGTGTCCTCTTGTCTCATAGTGTCTTCACTTTTGCTGTTCTGGCATTGGACATTTAAGTCGAATCTGTAGTTGCAGTTCTCAGAGCCAAGGCCTGCTTCTGTATATAGTTGACTATTTTTGCAGCGCCCTGAATGTGCCATGACCTGCTTATTAGTTGCTCTCTTTAAACTTGGTAATTGAATTCTTTAATCTATTATGAGCTTAGAAATCTCGGGTGATGGTCTATATTATGTGACCATATTTTGATCTTTTCTGAATGCGGTGCTGATTGTCTCATCTAATCTCTTTCATATTACCCCCCAGAGCTTCAGAATAGTTGGGTAACAGTGTACGTGTGCATATGTGTGTGTGTGTGTGAGCACAGATAGATAGACAGGGGCTGGTGCATCTGTTAGCATCGTTATCTATTTATATCTCAGGAAAGTAGAGCCTGTCAGTGTGGAGTGAGGAAGCAGAGCAACAAGCTACCAAGAGGCTGCAGGGGACAGCTGGCCAAAGACTGCATGTCATCCTTGGAGAAACCAGCACCTTTGAGACATCCACTTCACAGCCTCAAACTCAGTGGGGGAAGACCTCAAAAATGACCTGAAATAGCTGCGTTGCTGACATATGTGTCCGGAGCAAAAGCTTGAGAGCGCAAAACTTGCAGTATTTTAGAAATATCCAAATCCATTTTACATGCAGCTAGACCTAAAACCCACTGTCTTTTTGGCATCAAAAGATCATAACGCCAATTATTGTCATCAGTATTCATCTGGAATATCATCTCAAAAGCCAAACGCCATTATTTCCATGCACAGCAACTTGAAAACAGTATTAACTAAATCAACACAGTGAAATTAATTTCTGTTAAGCTGGAGTTCAATTTTAACTCTAGTTTTGCTGTGTTGTTTACCTCAAACTCATTCTAATTAGCTGTGAAATAATAGTTTAAAGATTGAAAGAGCCCAGACAGTGGCATGCAGAAAGTCCATGCAAATTACATTCATTGACAGGATTCCTCTCAAGACTGCAGAGTCAGCTCATAATAACCACAAGACGGCACTACGGAGCATCACAGCTGTTACTATTACAAAACTATAAACTGTGTGTTTTTTTTTTTCCTCATTTTAGTGACATGTGAGTCATGAGACACAGACTGAACACTTCAAATGCCTGCGGTGGGTTTGTCCTTTAGTTCAAGAGGCTGGGATAGGATCGAACACTTCAAAGAAAAAACAATACAGCTGTTTATGAATTATGAATGTCGTGTCGCACTTCAATGGGTTTATCTTTGACATACTGTCGGGGTCAGCAGTTCAGACCCCACAATCGAGATACAAGGCTAAAAATGTGAGTGCTCATGGAACTGTAGGGCTCTTTGGATTAAAGCAACCACCAAATGGTCTGTGTTATCAGTCTTTTAATTAGAGGCCAGTGATGGGAGCCATTGTGTGAGTCAGCTGTTTCTCTCTGCTGGGGTTTTCTCAGGGGTTATATTGGAGGTGTTATGAAAGTGGCACTGAAACACAGAATAGTTTATACCTTACCTACACCAGATGTGGCAGAAGACCGTAGTCATATATTTACATGATATCATTTATAGTTATGCTTTTTTAGTTATATAATCTGTCATGGAGGTACACAGCCTGTATGCCAAAGCTCACTTCAGCAGTCTGTGGTGTGCTCTCTTCTATAGCCCATCACTCACTATGAGTAAATCTAGTTTGTAAAGGTAACATCATTTGTGTAGTTTAGGATTAATTGAAAACACCTGCAAAGACAATCTAGATAATCCTGTCTAAGACGTATCATCCTTATGTTCCAACAGATTAAAAGTAAAGCCCCTCAAAGTAAAATGCCAAATTCTACATGCCCAAAGTTGTATTCTAAAAAGTATTTCTTTTACTTTTTGTTTGTGCAAAGCTAGTGCCATAATTAGCCTGCAGGTCTGTTAGAGTTAAATCCCCGGGAAAAGAAAAAGCAAAAATACAGGTTTTCACTCTGTTTGCATAAGCTTGGAAGTAATTCACATTATTTGCTTTAGCTCTGAGCTGGCTAAATTTAAATTGTAGGAAAACTGAAATTTTCAAAACATATCAACGGCCCTTACATTGATAAGACCAAAGTAGAAGGATACAGTGGAGCTGACATGTGAAAACCACTACTCTACTAGCAATGTCTTAGTTTGATTGTACATGGTTTACACTACTGTTCCAAACTTTAGGAACAGTTCCTCATTTTATGTGATAACATAAATGTTTTAGACTGTGTTAACATTATTTAGATTTTCTAATGGATTGGAAAACAGGTCTAATGTTTGCTGATAATAGGCTTCTCTACACATTTCTGTTCCATTAAAAACTGTTATTTCCTGCATTTACACATTAACATTGCATTATTAAAAAAGACAATGTAGACAAAGTCTATACAATTAGATTTTATAAAATCAGCTTTTCTTTCAAAAACAAGGATATTTTACTAAGACAATAAAGCCTTGTTACTATTTAACTTAATTTTGCTACACATTTTTAAGAACGTCATGTCCATCAAAAACAATGATGAGTGTGATGACCATGCACAATCACCAATACTACAGTAGATTATTTGCGCTGCTGCCTTGTCCTGTGAGCTATAACTGTGAGCATGTAGGTGTTTTTTCAGATTTGGAAACATATTGTTGTCTATTTGAGGAAGGAGCTGAAAGAAATCCTGTTAGTGTCTTCATTTTTACCCATGTCTCTGTTGCTTTTCTTGTTACTCCTGCTGGGAATCATCCAAATAATAAAATAGGCTGTGTGGGTGTAACTGTATTCAGTGTTATTTTTTCAATGTTATTATCTAAATCTAATGATCATTTTCACATGACAAGACCACACAGATTATTTATCAGTGCTGCTCTATTCTATTCTAGGTTTTATTGTATTGTTTTACTATGGCCTAGACCTGTGACTCATACAATGCTGAGTGATCATAGTGGAGCGAGAACAGTTGCACAGTCAGCCTTAACACCTGCTGTATAGCAGCCAGTTACTTAAGTTCTCTGTCCACAAAAATAAAGCCCTCTGTTGAACTGCAGGCGTCTAGTATTCAAGCTCCTCTTTGAAAAAACACCCTGTGAGCACTTCAGCCTCCGCATTTACTGTCGGAGACTGGCTTAGTTTGCAATACCCAGCAGCCTTTTCTTTTCTATTTTGCAGAAGACTATAATAGCAGCCACAGCCTCGCTACGCTATAAACACATCACAAGATCATCTTGTAGTACTAGAGTTCGAACCAGAGTTCATTAAATGGTATGAAACTGTTTCTCTGATGGTGATGGTGTCATCATTTCACAATAACACAATTGGTTTGAATCACGTAGGTGAGTGAGCTTGAAGGGGTGTTCAAGTTCCAGTGTACAACAACAGATTCTTTTTTTAGTGGGCCACTATTAAGTGAACACACTCTGGAGGGAAAAACCAGAAGATTCAGTGTCCTACTTGCGAGCATCATTTGGGAGACATGGTGTGTGTGTGTGTGTGAGTGTGTGTGTGTGTGTGTGTGTGTGAGAGAGTGAGAAAGAGAGTCTGAGAGTCGGCGGTGACTTTTGTCAAAAAATCATGTGGTCATGTCCTGGCTAAAACTAGGCTAAATAAAACTTTTAAACACCTACATGTCAATGTCAAACAGGCTGCTACTACACATTGAAGTAAATGATTTGAACTGCACTGAAAACTGCAGTTAATTGCAAGTGTGATAGATTGTTTCTCAGTTTTGATGTAGACATCTACATGTCTTTTGTCCTGCAAATGACCAGTGCTTACTTGCTGAATATTAGTTGTTGGGTGATTTAAACAGGGTTAGAAATACACACAATTACATTGTTCAGTGTTTAAATTTGCCAGTTGCTGTTTTCCCCTTTATTTTATAATAGCAGAGATACAGTAGAGACAACAAATTGCAGGAAGAGAGAGATGGTGATGACACAACAATTGTTCCTGGATGGTTTAGACTTGGCTGTCAGACACCCATTAGTGAGTCCTTAGGCAGTACTCTCTGGGGTTGGGTTCTGACAGCTTGGTCAGTTTTAAAATCAGTTCCAATACCTTTGCAAAGCTCTGTGACCAAAATGTTTCTGTTGTGTCCCTTTGTGTAATTTTGCGTAGCATAGATACATTTATCTTAGGGTTAGGGTTAAATTTAAATTAAATACATGGACATGACCTGCCTTCACGGTAACAAAATCAAAAAATTGGGATTCATGGATCAAGGAAGCTGTAGCAAACAGTTTATTTGGTTGTACTTTTCGTTCAAGCTTGCAAAGTCTTTCTCCATTTTTCATCTCAATTGTCCTGGTTCCTCATCTCTGTTTATCTTCCTTCACATGTGGTGCAACTAATGTAGCAGCAGATGATACATGGGCATGAGTGAGGTGGGGAGGATGTGAGTGAAACGGGGCTTTAGAAGTGCTGAGACCAGGAGATGAACACATCAACAGCAGGATAACAACAACAACACACACACAGGCACACATACTGTATGTATATCCAGCACCTGTTAGTCTGAGTATTTTGGTTCCTACAGTTTACACAATAAACAGGTGGTCCGGTCTGCTCTGTCAGACAGGAGACAGAAACAGAGATAGGATCCTGCAGAAGCAGAGTGTTGCAAAGTGACACAGCTGTTAGGCAAACCTCTTTGTGCTTGTCTGTTTCTCTGTGTGTTTCTGTGTGTGTGTACATGCATCAGCTCTGTCACCTTACCACTACATTGATTCAGACAACTGCATTTGTTTCCTGTGTTCATAGCCTACTGGGCTGTGCTGAAAACAAATGTGGATACTTTTAGCTGATGATTTTCTAATAAATGCAACAATGTTTTAGATGTTTTGATGTATTCATCTATTTCAGGGTGCACCAGTTTTCAGTTGCATGTAAACAATGGCATGAAAATGATCAAACACACCATACTACTTATGCTGTACTACTTACTACTTATTATTACTTAGTACTCTGAAAGTTCTGCACGCCAACGGCACGCCCTGCTCCTTGAAAGGCCAAGTTAAGTTTATCTAATTTTATTTTCTATATAGCACCAGATCTCAACAGAACTCATTTAAGGTTACCTTTCCTATAGAACAGGTCTATACATTGTTCCTTTGTTAAACAAACTAAATAGCCTTATGTTATTTATCGTATTTACACAATGGCATGTCAATTCTCCTCGGCTCTCTGTATTGCCAACTCCATTGCACAGCGAGTTCCACCCAATGCGCACAGACACGTGTGTGCACGCCCCATGAAAGCTGTAAACCTATTGGAAACGCTGAATAAACAAATATCACATAGAAATTGAAGGAATATAGTATATGTATAGTGGTGTCAAGCAAACAGCCACTGACTGTCTGAAGTCTGAAACCCAGACCTTCATGTTTTGTCTTTAGTAACTCAAGAATATTCCATTTCTTTGCCTCAAAAAGTCTTGTGTTGCTTTCGCAGTATGTTTAGGATCATTATCCATCTGCACTGTGAAACACTTTTGGTTTTGTAGCGTTTTGTTGAATGTCAGCAGAGAGTATAGTCCTATACTCCTCAAAACCCATCTTGCTACTTCTGTCAGCAGTCACATTATTAATAAACACCAGTGAGCCCGATCCATTGGCAGCCATGCATATGCATACCGTAACACTGTCTCCATCATGCTTGACACATGATGTTCTATGCTTTGGATCATTAGCTATTTTTGCCTTTGCCATACTTTTCTTTTCCCATCATTCTGGTACAAGTTAATCTTGGATTCATCTGTCCAAAAAATCTGATTCCTGAACATGGGAGGCTTTTTGATGTTTTCTGGCAAAATCTATTTGGCTTTATCGTTATTGATTGTTACCAGTGGGTTGCACCTTGTTGTAAACACTGCATGCAAATATAAAGGTGTCTCTTGATTGTAGATGTGGGTGATGTTACACCTACCTAAGTGTTTTTTCTTTTCCATGGAAAGGAATATTTATTTGTCTTCGTTGATCTTCCAGGCCTTTTCATATATATATATATATATATATTGGTAGCTCCAGTCAAACAGCTGCCAAATAACAATTAAATACCTGTTATCAACTTCAGACCACTTCAATCACATCTTGATAGTTTTGATTTAATAGTTTAAAGGCTAAATCATAAAATTTCTGTCACTGCCTAAGTTCTTCTGGACCTAAGTGACCTAGTACCAGAATCTAGTCGTCCCTGGATTTATTACACTATTTTGAAGTGCAGTGGTTTTGTATGAGGCACTTTATGCTTCAGAATGTAACTGGAGAAATATGACAATATTAGAATAACTGTTGTGCTTTGTGATATGTAAGAGCAGATCAAGGCAAGTTGGAATTTTATGTTGATGTGGTGGATAGTATTAGACTAGGCGTTCCCTGTGTTTGGGCCAATGAATACTGGGATATTTAATATTTCAGTTAATTTGCATTTTCATTTGGACTGATGATTTTTGCCTACAGCCCACAATTTTCATATATTACATTTTTGCATGTATTGTTTTATTCAGTCGTGATGGGAGGAAGTGTATTTTGTTTACTCTTAAGGCAAATATCACTTTTTAGAAAAATGGATTTTGGATTCAGGCCAACTAAAATAATTTATTCATAACAGTGTTGTCCTTTGAATTGCTGCTGTCTGCCAGACTTATCATCTTTCAAAGGGCAGAGGCTGTTTAATGTTTGATGTCTGGTAGGTTGTAGCAGTTTAACTGAGCCTGAGGGAAATGAAATCAGTTTATGCAGGATGTCAAAACACTCTGTGTCACTGAAAGTCAACTTACACTTTACTCATAATGTGATTTGTGAATTATTACTGAAAAAGAGCACCTGATAGCTTAGTTGGGAATGAAAATCATAAAATATGTTATATTCCTTCTACAGTTCTACTTCTACAACTCAAATGTAATAGCTTTTTGGGCACAGATTTTTTTTTATTTTATGTTTACTTTTTTCTATAAAAAAACATGAAAAAACACTTCCACATTGTCTCAACAACAGCTTTAGTATTTATTATATTAGAGTATGTTGGTTGGTTTGAGCTTTATCTGTTATTTGGAGAAACATATTATCGATGCTCCTTAATAATCTTTAAACCCATGAAATGGCAAAAAGCCATTTGATTAAAATATGAAAAAGAGGAAATCAGAGTAGTGTATTTGTTTAACAGAACTGTTTTTGTTCATTAGATGTACATTTTCCTTTGCTCAGTGTCTTCCATGTAAGCTAGAAAGACTGTGCTGGCTCCCTCTTCAAGTGAGACTTCTAAGTATCTGCTGGTCAGCAGAAGGAGGGAATGTGATAGTGACAGGTGCAGCCACCTAAAATAGGAGATGAGTGCAAGGGGAAGGCCCAAAGCTGAGGGGCAGAGGTAATGGAAGATGGGAGAGAAAAGAGGACAGCAATGAAATGAAAAGAGTAGAGAGAGAAAATGTCTGTAAAAAGCGTGCACTGAAATGACGATGAGTCATTAAAATGAAGAATGAGGAAAGCAGAATGTGAAAAAGACAAAGCTCTAAATATTCTTGACGCAGTTCTCTCTGTGAGCAATTGAAAGATTTATCAGCAGCAATTCAGTGCAGCACACTAACCCTTCTGTCTCAATCTACCCAAAGCTTTTGTATGTCATAACAAATCTGCAACACTCTGTCATCCATGCCACATTAGACATACAGTTACTCAGAGCAGAAACCCAAATATATAGATACACCTGGTCTGAAATGACTTGTGCAATATTGCAGCAATATCATGTTTTACACAAGCATGTATCTTGTTTAATCTATTAAACCCATTGTATAGAATAAATAATTGTTAATTTAGACTGTAAAATCTGCAGCCTGAAAATGGGAACAGGCCGCATAAATAAACACTGTTTCCATGTTGCTGTGTCTGTGCCATGGTTGTGTCAGCCTTGTCGGCCACCTATTGAAACTTATGAAAAGAGTAGGCCCAAGCACAAGTTGTCATTTCAAACAAATGTAGGAGCAAATCATGGAAAACCCTGCTACTCCCACATGCCATTCAGAATCAGAAACTGGACTGGACAAAAAGTGGGGAGGCAGAGCCTTTTGTACAGAGAGAGCCAACAACTAATGGTGGCTCTGTACAGGAGACTGGCTAAATGGAGGGAATATGTAGTTATAGAAATAGGAGGGCAAGGTGCAAAGGTATATAGTCTTAAGTTTGTTTTGGTTCTCAGAAATCTATGTGAGAACTTTAAAACTTTGGTTGAGTTGTTCAACTACAAATCAAGATACCCCTTCTTGATTCTCAGTGCTGACCTAGACTCTGGATTGCACCTAAACAGTTTTTTTCTATTGTTGAATGTAAAATAGGTAGAAGGGAGCAAGACGGTGATTTCTCTGAACCGAATTTATTTACGGATACCTGGAAACATAGTAAACCAGTAAAACCAGTATTTCCTAGGTCTCCTAGAAAGGTACAGTTGCAAGCTTGTCCAATGCCAATTCTGTGTTTGTTCACAATGTAGTAAATAAACGAGCTGGTTTGGCTATTCAGAAGTGATAACTAACAGACGGAGTGTCTGTCTTGTCTGTCTCTTTTTCAAACTACAGGTGTTAATTGTTTTAAAATAAAAGTTGGTAATTGTTTAATTTTCCCAACTAATTGTAATTGTGTAATTGGTAACTTTTCTCCCCTCCCCTGAAATAACATCTAAATCATTTGTTTTCTCAAATATTGACCATTTACCTCCTGTAAACCTGTGTATTTTTTCAGGATAATGAAAATGGTTGACTGATTCAGAACATATAGCAACAGCATAAAATGAGCTTCTTCAGCCTTTTTTAGGAATAAAGAAGGATGAAGTAGAAAGGTGTTAGAGAGATTTTTATTTTTGGAGATATACAATTATCAGTGAAACTTGAGCAAGAGTACATGGTTTCAAAGAGTGAGAGTACCACAGAGACCTTCAGACTGCAACATGCAATGCACAATGGTGATAATGCACCTGCACTGTGGTCTAATTTTGAAAGGGAAACCCCATCACTATTCTTCCCTTTGCCTTATTGAACTGTTCCTCTCCTCCACCCACATGCTGTGCAGTGTGCTGTCCCTCACTCTTTTTGTGTCTGCAGAAATATAATCGATGCCCTGAGGTGGTCTGCATCAGCACACTATGAATAGATAATCAGGCAGATATCTGCAGTCATAAAGAAAGAATGGGCATATTATTCATTTCATTAGAGTGATATTTATTATTACGTTTTCAGTGGCATAGGGTTATTACTGACTTTACTGAAATTATGCTACTGCAAATATTGTAATAAACATTGCATATGTTGTCTATATCAAAACATTTAGACTTAGGCAGACCTTTGTCATAAAAACAAACAATGTAATTGAATATTTTGTTTTTGTTTTTACTAGTTGCATGTCATGTGCCATTTTTGTTGACAGGTACAACTCAATTTCAAGCCTGGAAATGAACCTTTTGCATATAGCAGCATTGTCTAATTAACTGTAAAGCCCCAGCTACAGTTCCTTTGTTTCATATTTAGGTTTGAATAGTCAACAATATGTGAACCAGCTCATTAGCTGCTAGTGAAGAATACAAACCTGCCAACAACAACCATTTCCATCATAGCATTAGATGAGACATCCCATAGAACAGCTAAGATGATTATTTTGCACTTTGTAGACTATCTGTATCTCCAAGGCTCTGTTGATCACTACGTAAATGAACAGAAGTGTCACTGCACACTGAGAAAAATGATCAATATAACATATTCTCTGTCCGCAGCATAAATCTCAGTTATGTTAATAGTTGCAGGATCAGACTACACCCCGCTAAAACAGCTCTAAAATGTCTCTCACCATTTTGCATCTGTTTGTGGGCTCCATGCCTACTTGTCTGGGGAACCCTGTCTATAGCCTCTGTTTGCATGTGCTCCATCAGTCGGCCCAAGAGAAAACAAAGGGGTGTCTGCTTTCAGGCACTATCTGTGTCTCTGGCTGTAAATCTCTGCTGCATTACATACTTCTATTTGCTCACACTAGTCTGTTTGTTTGTGTAACTGTCTGAATGTCTGCATCTAATTTTCTCAGTCTAGTGTCCACATAGTCCAGATTCCTCAGCCACTAGATGGTTTGGCTGTAACCCTATACTATACAATAACTTCATGTTAATAGGGTATTAAATGTGCTTTGTGCACATGCCTTTGCCAACAGGCCAGGTATACGTTTAGTGTGTCAGGTGGATTAAAACCAGCACATTCTGTCTATCAGTGCCACCTACTTGGCTCAGATCCATTCATGTAGGATTAACAAATAATCAGGAGTTGAACTTGCCTTACGATAAAGTGTCAGGTGCACAGCCTTCAAATCCTGAAAGCTGCCTCTATTAATAAAAGGGTGAGTTAAGCCTGAGGGTTTGTTTGATGTCTAAGTCAGCTTTTCACGTGGTCAGATTGGAAATGACTCACAGCAGTGTGACTCTTGGAAGGACACAATGCTGTATTTGCTGATGCACTTGCCAGAGGACTATTATAAATCTGAGAGCCCTAACACTCATGGGGGTCCAGCCATGTACCAACAAAGCACCCTCAGTGCTGGCTGAGACAGTGTTTGTCTGGTCCACCAGGCAGCTTGACAGGTACCTGGGCATTTCTTGAGGACGTATCTTGCTTCCTATCAGACATGCCTGGTTAAAACCTGTACAATTACCAGTGAAATTCACAATCAGTTCTGTGGATCTGTAGAACAAAAAGTTACTTAAACCCTTGTGCATGTTATCCACAGAATGATAAAATACCCCCAAAACATGAATATTCTGCAATCCACAATCCATATTATCCTGTGTGTATTAGCAATTTCAGGAACATGTTTGCTCTCCTTAATGAGGACCTTGGGCTGAGTCTGTATCCAGTCTTTAAAACATGGCCAGTTTAGCCAATTCTACCCTTCTTGTTCAGCCCAGTCTTGCAGAGCTTTTTCTGTGACCTTGCAACTTTTCCACACTCATGACTTGTCTTAACAGTTGGAATCTGTAGTTAATTCTGGTAAACAAAGATTATGTCACTGTAGTGTGAATGAGTACTGGTAGTGTTGATAGTCGATTAATTGTTGCATAAAGGAGATGGGGCAGATATTTGCATTTTATGTAGTAGACTTACTGTTGTAACACTTAGTGTAGTTACATATCGAGTAGTGTTGTTCCTGCTTGCATTGAAGGAGAGAAGGTAGATTGCTCCACTTTCTGGAGTGCAAAGCATGGAACATAAGGACAGGACAGAGGAGACATTTCTAGGCTGAGGAGAGATAGATGATAGCCCGGCCAAAGGAAGAGGGGACACTTTTTAGCCAAAGAAACACTAGAAGCCTCTGGGTATAAGAGAGGAGTAGATGTTATGAGGTCACTGATATGCATCACTTTCCATTTTCCTGCTGTGTGCCATACACTAGTGTTGCACGGTGAGTTGCCTTAAAGCACCTGTCTATTATGTTTATTACTGGTTTGAGGTAAATGGTCAATATTTGAGAAGACGAATGATTTAGATGTTATTTCACGGGAGGGGAGAAAAGTTGGGAATCTGTCCAGAACTGTAGCAAGGAAAATTTGTCAGGTTAAAGGGATGGATCCATTTGCATAATGGCTGGGTAGAAGGAACAGCTGAGAATGTTTAGTGTCAGGTGTGGGTTTCACAGGGGAGGGGGTGTTTATTGCTGTATTTACACCAGTCTCTGGAGGGTCCAGGCATTGACGAGAAACAACAAATTACTATGTGTTAGCATTCTGCATGTGGAATAGAGTTGATGTGTACTGTACCTATTGTGCCCACCACAAAAAAACATATATATATATCAATGGTTTTGCCACTTTACGATACTTACTACATTTTACAAATCATAGTGTGTCAGAGTTTGTTTTATTTTACTTTACTGTGTCATCTTGGGTAGAAATGAATAGATTACTGATGTTCTTGCATTACCTGAAAGCTGAGTCATGGCAAACTAAAACAGTTCAATATTTATCTAGTGAAATATTTTAATTAAGAAAGATGTCCATTTACCTGTATCTCAACTTCCAGATCCTCTCATCTGCATGACTGAGAATCTTCTAGCCATTCATACATTAAGGAATGAAACCAATAACTACTGGCAAAGTAATGCAGTAATAAATCAGAACTGATTGTAGCAGCAATGATGATTTGTAATATGGTATTGTTCTTCCTTTTGCACATAAACACACTATTTTTTATCAGCAGACATTGTGCAGCAAGTGATGTTTTTTAAATGGGCTATAGACATGTTTGCTTCTGCTGCATTCCTTGAAAACCATGTCTGTTTAGGCAATAAAATGTCACAACAGAAGTAATTCCTTCACTAAGTGCCAAGTTGATTCAGTTTTTTTCAGTGCTTTAAAACACAATTGTGTAGTAAAATATGAAAAACCAGAGTGGAGACAACCAGCATGAAAAAATGGGGGTAATAAGTATGTCACTATAAGCCTAAATTTGTAGCATAAAATAAAGGCCACTGAATACATTTTATTTGTAACTTTGTTTGTGTACTGGGTGCAGGATGATCAGGTCGTTCTGCAGTGCACTGCCTCTGTCCTGAAGGAGCAGCAGATAAAGCTATGTCTGTCCTGCGAGGGCTTTGGGAACCGTCTCTGCTTCCTGGAAACCACATCCAATGCTCAGGTAAGATGCTAGTAGACACTTTTGCTCTGTCCTATACTGACTGAAACCTTGTTTGTATTATCTTTGTTTTACATATATGCTGTGTTTAAATGTTTGCAGAATGTGCCCCCGGACCTGGCCATATGCACCTTCATTCTCGAGCAGTCCCTGTCGGTCCGTGCTCTGCAGGAGATGTTGGCCAACACAGTGGAGATGACCGAGGTAGGAGTCAGAACAGACTTAAAGAAATAAGTAATGCAGGGATATATGGACAGGGGACTCACTTTTTTGTGCAGATATGACAGATCTAGTACACCCTTCAGTGGATTTTAATTACATTTTAACTGGGATTGCTTGTGCAGATTTGAGATATGCAGTCCGATGTAGTTGAGGTTCACCATGCAGCATGACGGCATCAAGAACCTTGAGTCTATGTGACTGTCATAGATGGACTTATTCTTTGCTTTTGGTTTATTATAATTTTTTATTTGCTATCTGACACCACCTCCCCTCCCTTCCCTTCTTGCTCTTTGCCAAGCAGGCAGTCGATTTGGACAAGTGGGTATGTCTGTTAACATGTCTTACTTTTTGTAACGTGTGTTCCAACCAACCTGGCAGCTGTCCTCGTTCCTGTTCTGTTACCCTCTCCTGTTGAATGAAATAGTGCTCTGTCATTCACGTCTCAATTCACATCCGTTTGGCCCTGACCCTGAGGTGGTGACTGCGCTGTACACCTGTTTTTAATTTTAGAAACTAACTGGGTCCAAGTAAACAGACCAGTGTAATTATATTATTTTATGCTTAAGTGAAGCTTGAGACTTAAGCTTTAGTGAAACGTTAGATTAATCAGATGTCCGAGGCTGTTGTTCACCGTATTTTATACATGTATGTACATTTTTCAAACAATTGTGTACAGTATCTGCTGTGGCAACCCTTAAAGGGAGCCTCCGGAAGAAGAAGAAGATATTAGGGTTAATGAAACTACACTAAAATAGCAAGGTGTCACAATACATCATTCATTTGCATTCCATGCAGAAATATCACCAGCACATTGTCCATTATGCCCTTATCATAAGTGCATCACCTGATGTTATTCCTTTAGTTTTTTTTCTTTTCCAGTCTATAGCTACTCAAACATAGGCAATGTGTCAACATTCAACAATCACAGAGTTAGAAATTCATTTTAGAACAACACCTTTCAACATATTTATCAGTTGTTATAAGAACACTAATTTATTGGATTTATTGTATAACTGTTTCCCTCTCTACCTGTACACTTTGCACATGTTCGGGGATTGTGAGTGCAACAATATATAGTATTTTAATATGTTTTATTGGTAAATTATAACAACACCCATGGTATTTAACTAGGGGTATGTCACATCGATTGAAACTTAATGGTCTTTATTCTCTACAAACCCATAATTTACAGTAGATTGCAGTACAGTAGTTCTAATATACGTCTAACTTGTTTTCCACAAGTATTTTCCTTTAGTTGATTCATTAAATTGCTTTTGTTTTTCATACATACACTTAATTAACCTTGTATATCACTTAACAAGACAGTAATATTCAAGCATTTTGTAAGATTTTGTCCCAGTAATATAATCGATGGCATATATGAAAATTATGCATTAACTGTTGAAGTATACTAGATTAAACTGGGACAGATATAATACTGTGTGTAATTTTAGCTTTTTAAATAAATAGGAATCAAGCCTTGTCTGGCTAAGGTTAAAGGAATTTTAACTAGTTTTAGGAGAGACTCAATTCATAGCATTATACGTATTAGCTGCATGATCATGGCTAGCCTCACATGAGTTGGAGTTGGTGAGCTGGAGGATGAGAATAGCATGGCATGCAGGCAAGTGGAGAGTCCAGCCCACCTCTGTCAGGGATGGATGGGGAAACTGGACACCCTCAGAGCTCTGGACACGACTAAGACAAATCCACACACTGGGGGAAATACCACCACCACCTGTTCCCTCTGAGCCTAGTGCTAATGTGGACCAGGGCTGATAGCAGAGTGCTACCACTTGACATACGTGCCCTGACTTATCCCAGTAGCTTATGGGTACTTAACCCTACATAAAGGCTTAGCGTTTTTTGGCTGGGCTAAATGGTTGTTTTGTAATTTATCTAGAGGTACCACAGTAATTGTATTTTCTTGTTGCATCCTTGCTGGATGTTGAGAAAAGGTAGGATGGTTTAAAGTTGAGTTAGCCCGAAGTTTGTTTTGCATTGTGTAAAATGTCACCTGTCAGATCACTGTGATACTTTTTCAGTTATGATTACAGCATAGTCATCCTAGCTTTTTATATTTGTATAAGAATGAATTTTGCACACTATATGCTATAACATGCAGTTTAAGCAAGACAATTAGTGTCAGCAGGTAATTATTTACAGTGGCCCTTCAAAAAAATATAATTTCTTTCCGTCTTTCTTTCCTTTTCTGTCTGGTCAAGGTGTATTTTATGTTTATATTTATGTTACGTCAGAGTAGTCAGTTAAATATATTTCTGTCTTCTTCCCCTGCAGTCATCCCAGGGTGGAGGTCATCGTACCTTACTTTATGGTCATGCCATCCTTTTGAGACACCACCACTCAGGCATGGTAAGACAATGTAAAAAGTGTAGCGTATACATTTATAGTACGATATACAGTATATGGTCTTTTTTTTTTTACTGTGGATTAAAAACACAATTTTCTATGAGTTTTGACGTTTTCTTCATGTCTTAAATTAAAACTTTCTCCCCAGTACTTGAGTTGTTTGACTACGTCTCGGTCACTGACAGACAAGTTGGCCTTTGACGTGGGCTTGCAAGAAGATTCCACTGGTAAAACCTTCTCTAAGCCTGCATTAACATGGTTATTGGAGCTCATTATAATTCAGTAGTATTGCTATTTTTTTAAAGATTTTGTTTTTTGAATTTTTACAAAGCTTTGTTTAAACATATACTTTGCTAGTGTTTGTAGTGTTTTCTAGTGCTAAATGGAAATATTTGGGTAGTTATTTGATATTTTTCTTGTTGCAGGTGAGGCATGTTGGTGGACCATTCATCCAGCCTCTAAGCAGAGGTCAGAAGGTGAAAAGGTCAGAGTGGGTGATGACCTTATCCTCGTCAGTGTGTCCTCTGAGAGATACCTGGTAAGACTCCTCATACTCCATTGTACTCTGCTGTTACACAGTGGCTCATGTTGACATGTATAAGCTCTGATAAACTACAGGATAACTACTTTATCCTGTTCTTGTCCTCAGCACCTGTCTTACGCCAGTGGAGATCTGATGGTGGATGCCTCCTTCATGCAAACTCTGTGGAACATGAACCCGATTAGTTCTGGATGTGAACTAGCTGAGGGTACAGACCTGCTTAACACAGTGGGCTGTGCAGGCCTGCCTATCTTTCAAATGCAAATTTTCTATATACACATTTGAACAAAAATTCTGTAATTTTGAGGGTGATAAAGGGCACTATCAGGAATGCAGTAGTGTACACTTAACATATGCTGTACATAAATTTTACTATTCATGATTGACACACTCACTATGGTGTATGTTCTTCTTTTCAGGGTTTTTGACAGGGGGTCACGTCCTCAGGCTGTTCCACGGACACATGGATGAGTGTCTGGCCATCTCTACACCAGAGGAAGGAGAGGAAAAGCGCAGGTAAAACAAAGTATAAGCAGGGCTGTTCAGAACATTAAAATATCTTGTTACTCTGATACCATACAGCTGTTTGTTTGTCTCTTCTGATTCGGCTACTCTGCTACAGGATGGCTCACTATGAAGGTGGTGCTGTGTGCAGTCAAGCTCGATCCCTGTGGAGGTTGGAGCCACTCAGAATCAGGTAATTGTCCGCTTGAGGCAATTAAAATTAAAACTATATATAAATATTATTATATTATTATTGGCATTTTTTAAATTATAAATCTAAGATGTAAAATATTTTCTTTCCCTATATGATTATTGAAACTGTTTGGATGTTTTTTGTCCATTATTGTTTTCTTGAATCTAATATTCTAAAGAATTATATTAAAGCAAAAAAAAAAAAAAACATGAAATGGTAATAGTTTGCTTTGTAATAATATGTTTTTTCCCCTGCTTTCTATCTTTAGCTGGAGTGGAAGCCACATGAAGTGGGGGCAGTCTTTTCGTATTCGCCACATAACCACAGGCCGGTACCTGTGTCTGGATGAGGAAAAGGGCCTGTTGGTAGTTGACCCAGAGAGGGCCAACACCAAATTATCTGCTTTCTGCTTTCGTGTTTCGAAGGTCAGAATTAGTAGCTTTGCTTGAGTATTGTTTTTTAATCCTGTCTGTCTGTCGTAATCCTATAAGTTCTTCTATCACCTACTCATTCATTTTCTCCCCCACCGTCTTTCCCCCTTGTTCCTCCGAGTAGGAGAAGGTGGAGGTGGCTCAGAAACGTGATGTTGAGGGTATGGGCATTCCAGAGATTAAGTATGGAGAGTCAATGTGCTTCGTCCAACATGTGTCCACAGGCCTGTGGCTCACATGTTGGACGAAGCACATTGACTCTCCATACTTAATCTCTGGAATGC
>OMLM01003171.1:45145-72368 GCA_900302695.1 Helostoma temminkii | reverse complement strand
TGTTTTGCTCTGTTACACTTCTCAGGACATCTTAAATAAGCGAAACCCTCGTCTCGTACCTTACAACCTGCTGGACGAGAGAACTAAGAAAACAAACCGAGACAGTGTTAATAATGCTGTCCGCACCCTCATTGGCTATGGCTATAACATTGAGCCTCCCGATCAGGAGAGCAGTAAGTCACTTTACCTCATGCTAAAATGTGTTAAATGCCACAAATCACGCGATTTAAATATTCTTTATCCTCACCTACAGCATCTACAGTTTCTCCATCCTTTCTTGTCTTATATTTAATCTTTTTCCACTTTCTTGCAGCTGGCCATGGCCTTGAGAACACCCGTGGGGACAAGGTACGAATCTTCAGGGCAGAGAAGTCGTATGCTGTCACCCAAGGGAAATGGTACTTTGAGTTTGAGGCAGTGACCACGGGAGAGATGAGAGTAGGCTGGGCACGTCCTAATGTTCGCTCTGACACTGAACTGGGAGCAGACGAACTGGCCTACGTCTTCAATGGCAATAAGGTCAGTCAGTTTAGGTTCACATAATTTAAATAAGTCTAATTTGTTTAAGTATAGATTTTGAAAATAAAATGATTGTCACAGTGAAAATAGATTTCTTTTCAAATGCTTTTAAATGTGCTTTTTTTAATAAAGCAAACTTCATCATTTAAGTTTAATTCAGTTTAAATTTAAGATGGCACCAAGACAAGTCTGACTCTGACATACTTTAGCCTGTCTTTATTTTTTAATGAAAAGATAGTTGAGAGATAATCTTTTGATGTAATCTTTTCAAGGCTCAAAGGTGGCATATTGGCAATGAACCATTCGGTCGCCAGTGGCAGTCTGGTGATGTAGTTGGTTGCATGATTGACCTGACTGAGATGAACATCATGTTTACACTCAATGGAGAAATGCTGATAAGTGATTCAGGTTCCGAGATGGCTTTCAAAGACATTGAAATTGGGGAAGGTAAAAAGAGTTAATGGTATCTCTTGACAAAAATCTTGTTTAGTATAAACTGTTACAAATAGAAAAGCAATGAAAATATTTTTTGCAAATTACTTACTTACTGTTGTTCTACCCATTAGGTTTTATCCCAGTGTGTGCCCTTGGCCTGTCTCAGGTCGGAAGGATTAATCTTGGTCAGAATGTCAGCAGCCTGCGCTACTTTGCCATCTGTGGCCTGCAGGAAGGATTTGAACCTTTTGCCATCAATATGAAGAGAGACATTACCATGTGGTTCAGTAAAAGTTTGCCTCAGTTTGTGCCTGTCCCTCATGAACATAATCATATTGAGGTAAGCTCTTTTGCAGTTAACAAAATTAGAACTTTAAAACTACAGTAAGTAAGAGTGAAAATTGTATAAATATATGAATTTTCTTTTCCAGGTCTCCCGTGTGGATGGAACTGTGGACAGTGCCCCGTGTCTCAAGCTGACCCATAAGACATTTGGCTCACAAAATGCCAATACTGATATGATGTTCCTCAGACTCAGCATGCCAGTCCAGTTCCATGAGACCTTCAAGATCCCAGCAGGCACCACTCCTCTCACCCGTGCCTTGACCATCCCTGAGGAGGAAGTGGTAGTAGTGGAGCCTGACTCAGAGTTTGAAGTTCTGAAGAAGTCTGCCAGCCGCAAGGAGCAGGAGGAAGAGAAGAAAGAGCCATCTGTACCTAAGGAGATCTCAGTGGAAAATGAGAAGGACACTGTGTCAGAAAAGGGAAAGAAAAAAGGGTAAGTGTAGCAAATTGTGATTTTAGAGGGGAGGTACAAGCCTGCAGAGTCTAAACATGCAGATTTTTACCCATTCCTTCTAATTGAGACCCTGTGGAGTTGCTCATTGTTTTCAGTTATCATTAGTAATTTTTAAGCCTACAGGCAGTGATAATTTAAAACTTGATATCAAATTAGGAACAGCATTGCATGAACAATAGACAGTTTTCATTATTTGTCCTTAGTTGTCTTAAAAAAAAATCTACATAGTGCTACATACGGTTTACTGATGTAAAATTATGTTGGTTCAGTGAAGTAGTTTAATGAGTATCATTTAGCACTGAACAACACTGATTTGTGCATCAAATCTTTAGTGTCCATATTGTATATATCTTTCTTTGTTATCTTTACACACTAGGTTTTTCTCCAAGGCCAAGAAGGCTGCCATGACACCTCTCGCCCCTCCTCCGGCCCCTCCAACTGTGCCACGTTTGGTGGAAGACGTGGTCCCGGATGACAGAGATGACCCTGAGATCATCCAAAATACCACCACTGTGAGACAGTCATTATTAAGCATTAGTTTCTACTAAAGCTAGATTCAAAGCTTGTGTCAAAAACATCCTTTCAGTTTAGGTAGTCAGCTTGTTTCAAGTTTAATATTACTCCTTTAGGTATTTGTTTCTGTTGCAGTGGTATTAGTCTTATTTTGTTTTTTGTGTTTTAGTACTACTATTCTGTGAGGATCTTTGCTGGGCAGGAGCCCTCTGGAGTGTGGATTGGCTGGGTCACTCCTGACTATCATCAATATGATCCAACCTTTGACCTCTCCAAAGTACGCAATGTCACTGTTACTGTGGGTGATGACAAAGGCAACGTACACAACAGGTTAGTCTTTCCCACTTGTAAATAATAATTAAATTATATCAAGTATTAACAAAAAATAAGTGAACTAAGTAAGATTGGTTGTTATTTTTTTATTTATTTATTTATTTTTTTGCATTTGGATCAACTTCTTAGCATTTCAGCTGTTATGTTAAAAAAGGTTTAGTTGAGATGAGTGTGAACATAAACGTAAACACGTTTCTTTGCAGTATGAAGCACAGTAACTGTTACATGGTGTGGGGAGGGGACCTGGTCAGCACTCAGCAAACCCGCTTCAGTCAGGAGGACATGGTAGTTGGCTGCTTGGTTGATCTTGCAACAGGTCTCATGACGTTTACAGCCAATGGAAAAGAGATTAACACCTTCTATCAGGTAAGAAAAGTCTATACATAATAGGTTTTATGAGTATTTGTATCTTTTCAAACTTGACTGTAAAGAGTGTGGAAGACTTATGTTACTCTGGAGCTACAGTAAAAAACCAGAGGGAATTTGTTTCAGGTGGAGCCAAACACCAAGCTGTTTCCTGCTGTGTTCGTTCAGCCCACCAATCAGAACTTGGTGCAGCTGGAGCTGGGCAAACTCAAGGTCTTAAAAACTATTTTTCTTATATTTACCTTCCTTTACTAACCTCTCATTCAAATTGATAGGATAAAATAAAAACATCTACTTTTCATTTTTGATTGTATAAACCTCCTCATTCTTTGTGTCTCTATCATGTATCAGAACATCATGCCCATTTCAGCAGCCATGTTTCGCAGTGAGCGTAAGAATCCAGTCCCACAATGTCCTCCCAGGCTGGAAGTCCAGATGCTGACCCCAGTTATCTGGAGCCGTATGCCCAATCACTTCCTCAACCCAGAGGTGGGCAGAGTGAGTGAGCGGCTGGGCTGGATGGTGGAGTGTACTGAACCTTTAATTATGATGGCCCTGCATATCCCAGAGGAGAACAGGTCAGAGACAGATACAGAACTGGCAGTCTACAATTTTATTAATGGGTTTCTAACATTTCTCATATAATATAAAATAATTTTATTTTGCTGAACAATTTCCAGGTCATAAGCAGATTACAACCTTACATACCCTTTTAAATGTAATTTATTCCTGGAGTTAATCGTAATTACTATCCCCTGTCAAATACTTGTTCTTCAGAGACCAACATGTGTCATAGTGAAATTCTGGGGGAGAAAAAAATTGATTTGCCATTGTCATTTGCCATGTTCTAGAGAGAATGAACTGTTTAGTATTAATCTTTGGTTGATCTTTGTGTCTGTTTTTTCTCAGATGCATTGACATCCTAGAGCTATCGGAACGTCAGGATCTGATGAAGTTCCACTACCACACCCTCATGCTCTACTGTGCTGTGTGTGCACTGGGCAACAACCGAGTGGCTCATGCCCTATGCAGCCATGTGGATGAATCCCAGCTTTTCTATGCCATTGAAAACACCTACCTGCCTGGACCTTTGCGCAGTGGCTACTATGACCTGCTCATCAGCATCCACCTGGAGTCTGCTAAACGGGCCCGCCTGGGCACCAATAGGGAGTTCATTGTCCCCATGACTGAAGAGACTCTCAGTATAAAGCTCTATCCTGATGCAAAAAAGGCCCATTCCCTCCCTGGCGTTGGCCTCACCACCTGCTTAAGACCCAAGTTGCATTTCTCATCCATCAACTTTGTTGGCACAGACCCTGATCTGTACACCCTTAGTCCTGTCTTCCCTCTACAGGTAAGAAGCAAGAGACAGATTGTGGGAGTGCAAAAATATAATAAAATTTTTGTTGCCTCATTTTTGTATTTCACCTGCAGGAGTTGAAGACCAAGGCGATCAGCATGTTAACAGAAGCTGTGCTGGATGGTAGCCAGGCCATGAGAGATCCCGTTGGAGGCAGTGTGGAGTTCCACTTTGTCCCTATCCTAAAGCTTATCAGTACACTGCTCATTATGGGAATCTTCAACGATGAAGATACCAAGCATATCCTCAAGATGATCGATCCCAATGTTTTCAGTGGAAAGGAAGAGGAGGAAGAGGCGGAAGAGAAACCTGAGGAGAGTGGAGAAAGTGAGGAGGCAAAGGAAGAGGACGCAGAGGAGGCAGCAGAGCTTGAGGATGAAGGGGTCGGTGATGAAGAAGAGGAGGAGCTAAAAGATCTGGAGAAAACAGAAGAAGAGGCTGAACCTAAAGAGGAAGAAGAAGAGGGGGAGAAGGAGGAGGGAGAGGCCGCAGGGGGAAAAGTTGATGGAGAGAAAGCTGAAGAGGAGAAGGAGGCAGCGGCAGTAGAGGCAGAAGCAAAAGATGAGGAGGAGGGTTTGGAGGAAGGATTACTCCAGATGAAGCTGCCAGAGTCTGTAAAACTACAGGTTAGTATTATTTAAACACTGTTATTCTGTAGAATTTATCTTGCTATCTAAACACAAAATTTATATGCTAAAATATCTTTTTCATGTTAACAAATTATACATCTTAAATCTCTCTCAGATGTGCACACTCCTGCAGTACTTCTGTGACTGTGAGCTGCGACACAGAGTGGAAGGCATCGTGGCTTATTCAGACCAGTTCGTCCAAGATATTCAAAGCAACCAGAGGGTTCGTTACAATCAGTTAATGAAGGCCTTCACCATGACAGCTGCTGAGACTGCACGCAAAACTCGCGAGTTCCGCTCACCACCACAAGACCAGGTACCAATTATTTTAACCATAAACCTTCGTCACACCCACATATGTGGTATGGTGAATTGTCCTTCTGTGAATTATATATTTCTACTTAATGTCTTGGTTAAATGAAAAAATATATTACGTTAGGTTGTTCTAAAAATTCTGAGAAAGTCATTGAGAAATGCCGTGGAGAACACACGACCAACCAAGAAACTGCAAAAAAAACATAAAATACATCTCAAAATAAGAGACCTCAGGTGATTTATGAAAACGTCTTTTATTAAATGAGAAGAAGAAAAGGGGGCAAAATATGCTGATAAGATTTTCCTGTGCTCCTCTTCAAGGTTCTTTTGCTGACCCACTTTAAGCACGGTCAAGAGGATGACGACTGTCCAGTGCCTGAGGAGGTGCGGGATACCCTGGGAGACTTCCACAATGACTTGCTGCTTCACTGTGGTGCGAAACTCTTTTAAGATTGTTTTTATTTTTTACTTTGAAGGTGTGACTGACTCATGTTTTTTTATATGTATATACTTTGAGCTTTAAGGCACTCTTCTCATTATACACTTAGGTATACATATTGAGCATGAGGAAGAAGAGGAGGAGGTGGACGCCTCACTGAGGGGCAGACTCCTCAGCCTGGTGGAGAAGATCAAGAGCCTGCGCAAGAAAGAAGAAGAAGAAAAGCCAGAGCCTGAAGATGAGCCAAAACCTAGTAAGATTATCATATAAGAAGATTTTCAGGGAAGATTTTCAGGGTAAGGTTTTATAAATTTATGAGTTCAATGACTGATGACACCATTTGTGTCGTCTTTACAAAGGCACCCTACAAGAACTGATCTCCCACACCATGATCCACTGGGCCCAGGAGTCATTTATCCAGAACCCTGAGCTTGTACGTCTGATGTTCAGCTTGCTCCACAGGCAGTATGATGGCCTGGGCGAGCTGGTCCGAGCTTTGCCCAAAGCCTACGCAATAAATGCTGTGTCTGTCCAGGACACAATGGATCTTCTTGAGTGTTTGGGACAGATACGTTCGCTGCTTATTGTCCAGATGGGCCCAGGAGAGGAGCGGCTCATGATCCAGAGCATCGGGTTAGTGTACCGTGTGCACTGCAAGCATCTGTTGTTGTGATGAAAATAAGATGTGATACTCATATTCTGCTATTATATTTTCCAACTCTAAATTTGTGTATTTTTTGAAAAATAACTCAGGAACATCATGAACAACAAGGTGTTCTACCAACACCCCAATCTGATGAGGGCTCTTGGTATGCATGAGACTGTCATGGAGGTGATGGTCAATGTGTTGGGTGGAGGAGGAGACTCGAAGGTAACTGTTAGAATTTTCATTTTCTTTTGGATTCTTTCCTCAGTGGAGCACCATCATTGTACACTCTACACACCAAAGTAAACAAAATGTTTCTTTTTACCTTTTTTCTCTAGGAGATTCGATTCCCCCAAGTGGTGACCAACTGCTGTCGTTTTCTGTGTTACTTCTGTCGTATTAGCCGACAGAACCAGCGTTCCATGTTTGACCATCTGAGTTACCTTCTACAGAACAGTGGCATCGGCTTAGGTCAGTGACTTACATGTATCATACTGCTAGCTTCGCCATATGTCTTCGTCATTTTTTATTTAAGAAAGTTGATATAGACTCACTGTGTGTTTTATGTTGGCAGGCATGCGTGGTTCCACACCTCTGGATGTGGCTGCAGCCTCCTGCATTGACAACAATGAGTTGGCCTTGGCTTTGCAAGAGCAGGACCTAGAAATGGTTTGAAAAAAAATAAAGAAAGAAAGAAAAACACATAATAGGGTACAGTGGACTTATTATAATCTGTCTTGGTGTTCTTCACATGCATGGTGACGTAGGTGGTGACATACTTGGCAGGCTGCGGGCTGCGGATGTGTCCAATACTCCTGTCTAAGGGCTATCCTGACATCGGCTGGAACCCGGGTGGAGGAGAGAGATACCTGGATTTTCTCCGCTTTGCTGTCTTTGTCAACGGTCAGCATCTTCATATAATGATAACGTCTCTAGCTTTTAGTTGTGGCTAATTTTTACTAATATTTGTCTCCCTGATGCTTAGGAGAGAGCGTGGAGGAGAATGCCAATGTTGTGGTACGATTACTTATCCGTCGGCCTGAGTGCTTCGGCCCAGCCCTGAGAGGAGAGGGTGGCAACGGTCTGCTGGCTGCCATGGAGGAGGCCATCAAGATCTCAGAGGATCCAGCAAGGGATGGACCCACTGTCAAAAAAGACAGGCGTTTTATGTAAGTAATGCTCATATGATACAAACTCCTTTACCATTAAGTTAAAATTCAATATAATTTACTGTGGGATGATATAATGTGCGATAATGTACTGTGCAAATAACAACATCCATAATCATACTTGTTGCGTTTAAAGCTTTGCTTGACACAGATATTTATAGAAAGAAATTATTTTTTGATCGATAGGTTTGGTGGGGAGGAACAGCACGAGGAGAACCGTGTACATCTGGGAAATGCTATCATGTCTTTCTACTCAGCCCTTATCGATCTGTTGGGTCGCTGTGCCCCTGAGATGCATGTGAGTAGAAGGCCTTTTTTTGCATTAAATTTCTTTATAGCACCTCACAGCTAGAAGGATGTAGGTTTGAATCAATCTGTCAGCCAGGTGCCTCTCTGAGTGGAGTTTACATGTTCTCCCTGTGTGTGTATCTCGTTTCCCACAGTCCTAAGACATGCATTTAGGGTAATGGGTGACCTTAAATTGCCTATAAGTGTGAGTGTGAATGGCTGTTTGTTTTTATATGTCAGCCCTGTGACAGACTGGTGACAATGCAATGACAGCTGGGATTGGCTCCAGCACCCCTGAGACCCAAGTGTGTTAAGCCTCCTGAAGAAGTGGTCCAATAAGTGTTTGATGAACAGGGATTAGTTTATGACAGTGTGTAAATCTTCATATCTACAGCTGATCCAAGCAGGCAAGGGGGAAGCTCTAAGAATCAGGGCCATCCTGAGGTCACTGGTGCCCATAGAGGACTTGGTGGGAGTCATCAGCTTGCCTGTGCAGATTCCTGCCTATGGCAAAGGTTGGATACAAAGTTGTAATTATGTATGAACATACTATATAAATGTACAAAATGTGGGCATATTTTGGCATTCTTTTGCATATTTCTTCTGTCTTAAACACAGATGGGCAAATTGTTGAGCCGAAGATGTCAGCCAGTTTTGTGCCAGACCACAAGGCATCCATGGTGCTGTTCCTTGATAGAGTTTATGGTATTGATAATCAGGACTTCTTGCTTCATGTGCTGGAAGTTGGTTTCCTGCCTGATATGAGAGCTGCGGCTTCTCTTGACACGGTGAGTAGGAAAAGACACAGAAGGCAAGTTAGACAACAAACTATTGTGCTCTGTATAAATAGTTTTCTTTTCTCATTACAGGTGGCATTCAGTACGACTGAAATGGCCTTGGCACTGAACCGCTACCTCTGCTCAGCTGTTCTGCCTCTGCTCACCAAGTGTGCCCCGCTGTTTGCTGGGACAGACCACAGAGCCATCATGATCGACTCCATGCTCCACACCATCTACCGTTTGTCTCGTGGTCGAGCCCTTACCAAAGCTCAGAGGGACGTCATTGAGGAGTGCCTCATGTCGCTCTGCAAGTCAGTACTGTGACCAAATCAGTCTCTTGAGATCCATTACCTCTTTATGAAGGAGCTAAAACTACTGTACATGGCAGAACAGTTAAATGGGTTGTTTTATGCCTTTCATATTCTGATGTTATATATATACTTTTTGGAGTGGTGAAATACCCAGAGTGTTTTTTTACCTGCCACATTGGTTGACATCAAGTGGTGTGGAAGTCTATTTTGGGCTCTTACTTAAACCATAACTTAACCTTGTTTATTTTTCCCAAAGACAAAACCATAAAACCACAATGCAAAAGTTACAAGTCAGCAATAGACTTGTATGTTTTTAATGTTTTTATCTATTCACGGCACTTCCCAAACAACTATTTAAACAATCTGCCCCAGTATGCAGCAGGATTTTAAGCTAGGTTGTTGCTGTAGGGGGTGGCACGGTGGTGCAGTGGTTAGCACTGTCGCCTCACAGCAAGAAGGTCCTGGGTTCGATTCCCGGGGTGGGCCCAGGGTCCTTCTGTGTGGAGTTTGCATGTTCTCCCCGTGTTTGCGTGGGTTCTCTCCGGGTACTCCGGCTTCCTCCCACAGTCCAAAGACATGCTCAGGTTAACTGGGGACTCTAAATTGCCCGTAGGTGTGAGTGAGAGTGTGAATGGTTGTTCGTCTATATGTGGCCCTGCGATAGACTGGCGACCTGTCCAGGGTGTACCCCGCCTCTCGCCCGTAAGCTGGCTGGGATAGGCACCAGCACCCCCGTGACCCCTGCGGGGACTAAGCGGTATAGAAGATGAATGAATGTTGCTGTAGGACAGTATTGTTCCAACTGGGCATAGATTGGCCCACAGGAAGTCTTAAAGACACAGGAGCTCAAACAAGCCTTTTTAGTTTCAAAGCCAGAGGAGCTGTTGTATAAAGAAGCACTAGAACATGTATTTGAAATTCTTTTCATATAATCTTGTATTAATGGAGAACCAGAAGAACATGCAAACCCTAAAATAAAAATAATATGGCTACTTCAATATAAAAGTACAAAAAAGACTGATGAGAAAATACGCACTTTTATAACATTTGCAGATACCTTCGACCGTCAATGCTTCAGCATCTGCTTAGACGGCTGGTATTTGATGTGCCCATCCTCAATGAATATGCAAAGATGCCTCTTAAGGTTTGCCATCGGTTTAATTTTATTGTATTTGTTTTATTTTTATTTTAGAACAATACAAACTAAAACTGAATAAATACACACAATTCTAAAATGGAATTGATGAATTGTTGTTACTATTGGTTATTGTACGTAATTTACATCTGTGATTTGATTATTTCAGTTGTTGACCAATCACTATGAGCGCTGTTGGAAGTATTACTGCCTGCCTAATGGATGGGCTAATTTCGGGGTGACTTCAGAGGAGGAGCTGCATCTTTCTCGTAAACTCTTTTGGGGAATCTTTGAATCTTTGGCACACAAGGTGAGAGAAGAATTTCTTGGTATCCTCCAATGGTGAAACGTAAAGCTCATGCTGTTGTTAACATGACTTCTGTGATGTCATCCAATCTCTAGAAATTTGATGCTGAGCTATTCAAGATTGCAATGCCCTGCCTATGCGCAATAGCAGGAGCCATTCCTCCTGACTATGTAGATGCCAGCTACTCCTCTCACACTGAGAAAAAGGCCTCTGTGGATGCTGAAGGCAACTTTGATCCCAAGCCAGTGGAGACAACAAAGTGAGCACTTAGTGGAATTGAATGTGAATATAAGCTACATTTTAAACACATTATTATAATATTATTCAATGGACAATGTAAACATATAGCGGAAAACACTAAACATACAGAAAACGCTGAACTAGTAATGTTTAATTGATAGTTCACAGTAATCAAAACCTGTACGCTAATAATTTATTCACAGCACCATCATCCCAGAAAGGCTGGATACCTTCATCAACAAGTATGCAGAACACACCCACGACAAATGGGCCTTTGAAAAGGTCAGTTGTGAAATCAGATATAAATCAAATCTGTATTTATTATTTGGAACTATTGTAATGACTGACTCAATGAAAATCAATTTTCAGATTCAGAACAACTGGACCTACGGAGAAGTGTTAGATGAGAATGCTAAGACTCATCCAATGCTCCGACCGTACAAAACGTTCTCTGAAAAGGTAACCGTCCGTCGTCTCGTGTCTGCCCTGAATGATGAACATCTGCTTACAAGCACTAAACTTTTAGAGTGTGTATATATATACAGTATGAAGTGGACAGTAAAGTTGAAGCAGTAATTCTGAGCGTTATCTCGGTTTCTATGTGTGTTTCCATCCTCTTTTTTTGTTTCTTAGGACAAGGAGATCTATCGTTGGCCCATCAAAGAATCCATCAAAGCCATGCTAGCATGGGAGTGGACCTTAGAGAAAGCCAGGGATGGTGAGGGGGAAGTTGAGAAAAAGGCCACCACCACCACCACCACACGCAAGATCTCCCAAACTGCTCAGGTACAGAAGAAACCTTTCTGTTCAAACAGTCGGAATACTGTTAAAAGGCTTCCTACATAAGAGTACACAGAAGAATTGATGGATGTCTTACAGATCTAGAATGACTCTTGATATTTTCAGTTTCAGCCTCATTACATCAGTGACAGCAACATTAAAGAACTAATCTTTTTATGGAAACCTCATAAAATGCACTAGAGGTCCCTAAACATCAATGGAAAGCCACTGTTTTAGTGTGTATTGTGTGGATTCTGTCTTCAGGCTACTTATGATCCCAGTCACGGCTACAACCCTCAGCCAGTAGACATCTCAGGAATGGCTTTGTCCAGAGAGTTGCAGGTATGTAGTTAAGGTATCTTTCTCTTTTGTAGAACTGGTACTGTAGGTCTTGTATTTTAGTGATACATTTATCACAAGCCTGATGAACTGATTTAGATTTTCTTACCCTATCCACTCAGTCCATGGCTGAGCAGCTGGCTGAGAACTATCACAACACCTGGGGCAGGAAGAAGAAGTTGGAACTACAGTCCAAAGGTCACAAGGGTTGCTATGACGCATTATTAGGTTTCTAGTTTGCTGTCTTTTGGTTCCACAAATAATTTTCTTTCGTGTTAGGTGGTGGCACCCATCCTTTGCTTGTGCCTTATGACACCCTGACGGCTAAGGAAAAGGCCAGGGATAGGGAGAAGGCCCAAGACCTGCTGAAGTTCCTCCAGCTCAATGGATATGCTGTGACTAGGTATGCAGGAAGTTTCACCATTTCACCATACCAGTTCTGTCCCTATTCCTCTTTCTCCCTGTGAAAATGTTCTCCATCCTTAGGGGTCTGAAAGACATGGAGCAGGACATTTCCTCTATTGAGAAGCGTTTTGCATACGGTTTCCTCCAGAAGCTTCTTAAATGGATGGACATTGCCCAGGAGTTCATTGCGCATCTTGGTACTGTGATTTTAGAGATAAAGGCACCATATCTAAGCCTTTTGGTGTAGGCATTACTATTTATTCCTGGTCCAATGTACCTTATGACTTAGAGCTGACTTATTGTATCATCTTGTCTTTTAACAGAGGCTGTGGTTAGCAGTGGTAGAGTGGAGAAGTCACCACATGAACAAGAGATCAAATTCTTTGCAAAGGTGAACTGCTTCATTGAGTTATCTTCTATATTATATTTAGAGGAATGTGTTGTAACAAAACCTCAGTGTTACATTTCAGCACTCTTAATTAAAACCAAAATTGGGTTAGATTTTAGAAATGAGGTGTAGATTTGTCATCTCTTTACACCTCTGTGCTACCATTTATCAATGCATAGAGGCAGTTCCTGTTCAATGTCTTACAAGTTTTTTTTTTTTTTTTTAACAAATTAATATATATTTTATCTTGGGTTGTTTGCTATAGATTCTGTTGCCACTGGTAAACCAATACTTCAAGAACCACTGTCTGTACTTCCTCTCCACTCCTGCCAAAGTCTTGGGTAGTGGAGGACATTCTTCCAACAAAGAGAAGGAGATGATTGCCAGGTCTGTAGAGTTTATTAAACACTGGTCTGCTCCCTGAATTATATGAATTGACCTCCTTACAGTGTACATTTCCTTTAGTAGAGCACTTTCATGTGATAGTGTCTGTCCTCTTCCATGTTTCTTCATCTTTCTCCTTTTGTGCAATATCCTTTATTTCCTTGACCTTTCTTTTGCTTTCTATGTTCCTCCAAACACCTTTCCTGCCCTGTTTCCCCTTACTGTTCTCCCTCCCTTTCCTCTTTTCTCCTCTACCTCAGTATCTTCTGTAAGTTGGCTGCTTTGGTGAGGCACAGAGTATCTCTTTTTGGTAAGGAATCTGCATGGTGGCATTATGCACCGTCACCATCTCTGCCCTTTCCATCAGTTTTATTGTCTTTTTTGATCTACTCTTCCTTCTACCTTCTCATTTGCATTACTAATCAACATTTTATCACAGATTCACATTTTATCTATCTTCTCCCATTTCCTCATCTCTTCTTAATGGATCTCTTCGTCTAATGATTGTCTCTCTTTAGCTCAGCTTCTGCTTGGCTTTGATGTTTTCTGCAACCTGGTTTTTGAAAAGTTCTCTCTTTTGCCTACACGATTAGTACTTACAAACCAAGAGTGAATTGAGCATGAATGTCTGTATTGGTGTCATGTATGGACAGATGGTGTTGTACTGCAGCTCTGTCGTGTGTCAGTGTGGCTTATACGAGGCAGTACATGCTTTATCTTTTTTTTTGTTTTTTATATTACATATATGCTTTATATTGTTCTCTTCCTTCAACACCATGTGTCTTAAGTAGACGGTCACACTGCTCTAACCAAGGGTCACTTCACAATGAGCCTGTGCCCTGTAACATGGCTCATCATCTACCCGTACCAGTCGAATTACAAAATGATTTTTTTTAAACATAGAACATTTTTAATTTAATTATTTTAATGTTTTCTGCCATATGCTAATTGTGTGATCTGTTTTCTGTATATAATATAGGGCCTTTAAAAGTAACACCTCTATTATTATGAAGAAATCGTAAGTAGAATATTTATATAAAGTGGATTTAAAAAAAATAATTATGCTATTTTCAGGAACGGATGCAGGTGCAGTAGTAAACTGTCTGCACATTCTCTCACGCTCACTGGATGCCAGGTAACCAGCAGTCCATTCATACAGCATCCTGAGAAAATAAAAATAAACTATCCAACATATTTTAACTGCTCTTTGTGCCCTCCTTCTCAAGGACTGTTATGAAATCAGGCCCTGAAATTGTGAAAGCTGGCCTGCGTCAGTTCTTTGAGAGTGCTGCAGATGACATTGAGAAGATGGTTGAGAATCTGAAGCTGGGAAAAGTGTCCAGTCGAAACCAGGTCAGAGACAGGATTGTCATTTGTTGCTTTTACACTTTTTTTTGTTTTTATGTGAGCTGATATGTGTATTTCCTTGTGTGTGTTCCTGTAGGTTAAGGGTGTGTCCCAAAACATCAATTACACCACCACTGCCCTTCTGCCAGTGCTCACTTCATTATTTGACCACATTGCCCAGCACCAGTTTGGAGACGACGTTATGAGTAAGTGAAGTTCTTCTCTCTATTGAATTAATAGTTGATCATGTACCCTACAAAGGACTAACTCAGTGCCTTTGTTTTTCTTCAACCTCAGTGGACGACTTACAAATATCCTGCTATCGATTAATGTGCAGTATCTATTCTTTGGGCACTGTGAAGACCCCTCATGTAGAGAAGTGAGTTGTAACCTCTGTATATATGAAAGTCCTTAACAAGTACTTAACAACTTTCCTCCATCAATTTGCATTTTTGGTTTGGGATAAAAATTTTGTGGGGTTTTTCTTCTGTGCAGACAGCGACCAGCTCTTGGCGAATGTTTGGCCCACCTAGCTGCTGCAATGCCAGTGGCCTACCTTGAGCCAGCACTGAATGAGTTTAACTCATTTTCTGTTTACACCACCAAGACTCCCAGGGAGAGAGCCAGTGAGTTTTTGCATTTTGTTTTTGTCTTTTCATCACTAGCAAAGTTATTCCTTTTTTACACTGTATGTATCAGACTATTAGAATATGAATATTTAACGGTCTTCTAATCCTTTATTTTTTGTCTGCTCTTTCCCTCCTTAGTCCTGGGCCTTCCCAACCAAGTGGAGGAGCTGTGCCCTGACATTCCAGAGCTGGAAGTCCTGATGAAAGAGATCCATGACCTGGCTGAATCTGGGGCACGCTACACAGAAATGCCCCATGTGATTGAGATCACTCTGCCCATGCTGTGTAACTACCTCCCACGCTGGTGGGAGAGAGGCCCAGAGAATTTCCCTGAGCTGGAGGGCCAGATCTGCACTTCTGTCACCTCTGAGCACCTTAACCAGCTGCTTGGTAGTATTATGAAGATTGTGGTCAACAACCTTGGCATAGATGAGGCCTCCTGGATGAAGAGGCTGGCAGGTCAGTTGGCAGAAGAACAATACGCTTAAATGCTTTGAGGTGATGTAAGTGGAGGATGGTTCTATAATGGACTGCACTGATAATATTAGCTAGCCATTGGGTATATGCGGAACTGAAAAGTCTCATTTGGAGACCACTCCATTTTTAATGTTTTTTCCTTAGTTTTCATTCATTCATTCATTCATTCATCTTCTATACCGCTTAGTCCCCACAGGGGTCACGGGAGTACTGGAGCCTATCCCAGCCAGCTTATGGGCGAGAGGCGGGGTACACCCTGGACAGGTCGCCAGTCTATCGCAGGGCCACATATAGACGAACAACCCTTTCCTTAGTTTTAGAAAAAAAAATAATTTGATCATTTATTACACTTTTGGGTATAGTAGACTGTCAATCGGTCCAGGGTGTACTCTGTCTGGCTACTGCATCCTGCAACCCTTAACAGGATAGATAGATGATAGATGGGTGGATAGATGGATTGATCCTTTATTACACTGATTTATGAAACAAGTCTTTAAACTACTCAAATATGATTTTGTAGTATTTTTTTCACTTTTCATGCAAGTAATATATCTATAGAGTATAGAGACATCTACATTTTCACATTATGTACTTCTCATATTTGGATAAAACTACGCTCACTCTGAACGTCATTGATTTCTGTGTATCCCTTGTTTAGTGTTCGCCCAGCCCATTGTCAGCAGGGCTAAGCCAGAGATGCTCAAGTCCCACTTTATCCCGACAATGGAAAAGCTAAAGAAACGCTCAGGAAAGGTGGTGGCTGAGGAGGAGCAGCTGCGCATGGAGGGCAAGACTGAGGTGGATAGTGAAAATGGGACCATCCGAGATGAGTTTGCAGTGCTTTGTCGAGACCTGTACGCACTCTACCCTTTGCTCATCCGCTACGTGGACAACAACAGGTAGCACAAAGCACTAATGTCATAACTAGTGTGAATAAGGCACACTGTTAGTAATACAGTTTCAAATAAATTTACAATGACAAGTCATGCTGAAAGAAATGTGGAGTATTTTTGTGTACATGTTCTTTTTACTGTTTATGTAAAAGTTTAATTTAAGTACTTAATTACAACAGATTAATTACTTAATCTGTTGCTGTCATTGCTTTGTTTGTCTGTAGGGCTAGGTGGTTGACCTGTCCAGACCCGGATGCAGAGGAACTTTTCCGAATGGTGGGAGAGGTCTTTATATTCTGGTCCAAATCCCATGTAAGTCTTGTGGTTCCTGAAGTCTTTTCTTGTCAGAAATTGTGATTTTCGTCTGTTCTTTGGCAATTTAACATTTTCTTGTCCAAATTACTTACAGAATTTTAAAAGGGAGGAGCAGAACTTCGTGGTGATGAATGAGATTAATAACATGTCCTTCCTGACTGCTGACAGTAAGAGCAAGATGAGCAAGGTGAGAGAGAACAAGGAGAAGAGTAGCCAAATTAAAAATAGCCTGTTATTTTTTTTATTCACTTACTCCATATGACATTACATAATCCATATTTCACTAACTACACCATTTGAAAACAGAAAGATGTAAAAGGAAACTCCTTTTGATCTGTTCTTGGCTGTTATCGTAATATGAGGTAGACATCATTTACCTGATATTAAGATAATAACGGTGGGTAAATGATTATACGATAAATAATATTTTTTTCTAATTTTTTTCTAAAGTAATATGCCGTTACATAACTAACAACATCCTTTTCCAGAACAATGTAAGTGGCAGTGTTAAGACGGTACAAGGATTGAAGCTAACTATGTTTTTTCCCTATATCCTGTGTCGGGGTTGGACGCTGGGCCACTAGGCCGGAGATGGAGAGGTTAGACTGTGTTTGTGCACGAACGCTGTGCTGATCGCATGGCACCCTGAGTTTGGGGAGGCATTTCATCAAGCTTTCCCATGGACTACCACACATCTTACACAAAATCCACAGTATTCACACAAATACATACACACAAACAGGGTTATCACCGTATATGTTACTATCATGCAAGAACTCATAACTGACATCTTGTAATAACAGTGTTATAAGAATATGTACATATGTTAGTGAAATGATGCGCTGTATAATGTAGATTTAGTTGAAACAGAGTGTTGTCTGTGAGTGGAATATATTTGCAATTGTATTTCAGTAATATTGAGTGTGAGTGTGTTAGTGAGTGTGTGTAAGTTTTCTATGTGTGTTTATATACACAGATCAGCCACAATAATAAAACCACAAGGTATATTTAATGTTGTGGCTAATCAGTGTATGTGTGAGTAGGGGTCTGGAACGGCTTGATGAAAGCTCTTTGCTGTAGTTCATAGCGGCCTGAGAGGTTTCATGGGGCTCGGTTGAGCAGTTGTGTATCTAATTTGGAGCGAGCACTCCTGCAGCCGAGCACCATCAACTATTTTTGTTTGATTAATAAACAGTTTGCCTTACAGTTTTGGAGCCCGTGCTACTGTGCCATCTGTGATTTTGAAATTTTGTCATTGACGCTTGGATTTCTTTCAGCTTTTGTGGTAAAGATTCCTGCGCTGGGGGCTTCTTCTCTTTTCAGTCTTAGCTCTGTGTTAAATATATGTTTACTCCAACAACCCATCCCTTGCTCTCACTTTAGATCAGCAGCATATGTAGCTAGTTGGGTCCATTGGGGAAACTGAAGGTAGCTCGACATAACCAGATATATAGCTGTCATATTTAAAGTACTAACTGGGTTTGTCATTCCATGTCTAATTCATTGACATTTACTTGTTTAAAACATCAAAATTTTAATCACTGTTTGATTAATGTTTTAAATGTATCCTATAAAATAAATAAAGACAAACTCCTTTCCATGGCTATAAATGGGCATTACTGTCGTGAGCCTCTGTTACCTGAGCCTCATAATGCCACTCACTGCCCAAACAGCAACATACACTGTGCACACTGAAGGCAGAGAGGGTGCTGTGAGGCCAGACACAACAGTCAGTAATAAGCATTTGCAGCCTCAGGACAGGAGAGTGTGAGAAGAGCTCCAGGGCGATGGAGCTGAACCCACAGACTTGTGCTGTTCTGTGCCCTGTCTGGCCACTGCACTACTAACAGTGAGGCTGCATTTTGTCTAACGACTGTAGCTGATCCAGCAATGAAGCACCTGAAACCCCATTGGAGGTTGATGTTTATATGAAAACGTAGTTGTTATGTTGTAAGTGTGCCTTATTTTAGTTGGTGAATAATTATTTTCACTCATATGTTCAGCATGTTGTGATACTGGGTAAAATGTTACCCTGCATATGGTTCTTGCCATGTCACTATGCCCATTTCCTGTTATGTTTTGTATCGAAAGCAGTTTTACAATGTAGGTTTTTTTTGTTAAATATTCTTATGTCACGAAAATGTTTTCTGAAATGTTTTGATTTGTGAGGCGTAAGGTCTTGTAAACTGGAAAATGATGAATTGGTCTGAACTTTTTTCTCCCTTTAGTCTGGAGGTTCAGAGCAGGAGCGTACCAAGAAAAAGCGGCGGGGGGATCGTTATTCTGTGCAGACCTCCCTTATTGTAGCAGCCTTAAAGAAGATGCTTCCCATCGGTCTCAACATGTGTTCTCCTGCAGACCAGGAGCTCATCAATATTGCCAAGATCAGATATTCACTGGTACCTTTATGTGTTTGAAGCCAATGTGATGAATATATTGTGTCCAAACATGGAAAAATGGGCACAGTTTCTATTAATTTAATGAAATTTGTGTATATTTTGTATATACACTGACAGTTTTAATTAAAGTATCAAATAATGCATGTTTAATTTAATCTTATTTTTTTAATCTGACATAAAAATTATCCTACAACATTTCATTAGTCCCGAGTCATGTAATTTTACTTATTTTACTATTAGGAATTTGTTAAAAGATTGAAATACAGTAAATTCCAACATACAGTTTTCTACTAAATTGTAGAATAATTAAATTTCCAGTATTATCTCAATCTTGGCATCTTTCCTTGTAGAAAGACACAGATGAAGAAGTCAGGGAGTTTTTGCGCAATAATTTGCATCTGCAAGGCAAAGTGAGTACACTTTTTGTTTGATTAATTTTACATATCAAATTTTCTCGGTAAATGTCTGTATAAGCGTTACACATATTTGACTCCTTGTTTTAGGTGGAGGACCCAGCTATGCGTTGGCAGATGTCTCTTTATAAGGAGATGTCAGGAAAGGCTGAAGATGCAGAGGACCCTGATAAGGTGGTGAAAAGGGTCCAAGAGGTGTCTGCTGTCCTTTACCATATTGAGGTGGTGAGTATACACACAAACTCCAATGCTGTGGTAGCAAAAGCACATAACTATGGTTATTTGTTTTAGCTTAATAGAACAAAGCTGTTGCCAAAACAGGACACGATCAATAGGTCTTTTTTTCTGCTTCAGACTGAACATCCCTTCAAGTCAAAGAAAATGGTGTGGCACAAGCTGCTGTCCAAACAGCGTCGTAGGGCTGTGGTGGCCTGTTTCAGGATGACCCCTCTGTACAACATCCCCACGTAATGATGCCTTTCAATAAAAAACAATTTATAATAAAATTAAAAGGTTTTATGTAAGACGTTACCACACATTTTAATTAAGCCTTAATGTCCTCCATTCTTACAGGCACAGGGCAATTAACATGTTCTTGGATGCGTACAAACGCAACTGGTTGGAGACAGAAGGTTACTCATTTGAGGATAAGATGATTGACGACTTATCAGTAAGTCATAGATCCCTTTATTCTAAGATATACTGGTCATGCACAGTGTTGTCCACAGTGCATACTAAGATTTTTGTTATGTATATACTTAGAAAGCCATGGAGGAAGAGGAGGAAGAGGAGGAGGAGACTGAGAGGAAGCCTGACCCCCTTCATCAGCTGATTCTTCATTTCAGTCGTACAGCTCTCACAGAAAAGACGTAAGAGCTTCGTGCTGCTTCTACAACTACAACTGGTCCCTGTTCATCAGTGAGACTTGATTGATTCCTGTGTCGTCTCTTTACAGCAAACTTGACCTTGACCATCTTTACATATCCTATGCGGATATTATGGCTAAGGTAAGGTCTGGTCATTTTGCTGCATCATCTCATAGTAAAATGCATCATAATATTTTGTGTCATGAGCATAATGTAAGATGTAAATTGTGATGGGAAATGTTAAATATAAAAAAATTTAAAAAGACAAATAAACTGTAATTATTGTGAAGGATATGAACATACATTGCACAGCAAATCCCAGCTCCAACCTTACCTAGAGTATTTTTTTCATTATTTTTTTTTTCTCATGTTATCTTATGCTGAGTCCCTGACGTATTATCATCTTCATACAGAGCTGTCACATTGGTGAGGAGGACGAAGGGGGAGAACAGGAGGGGGAGGAGCCATCCTTTGAGGTGCGACAGACAGAGATGGTATGGGGGGACCAGGGGAAGGGAGACAAGGGAGTCAGCGGAGAAGCAGCTCCCCACGAGTGATCACACCAAAACATTCGGCACACCCCCCCACCCCACTTGCTACATTTTTCTTTTTCTCTTTCTGTCTTATTTCTCATTCACTCACACCACTTGTCTATTTCCTGCTATGGTGGACTGACCTGTGCATCCCTTTATTGGACTCTGCCCACCAGTGGGATTGATGTTGCAAAGTTAATTTGTTTTATTTCCTAAATTGCATGACCTGAGTGCAGAGAGATGGTGCATCTAAAGACAACAAAATAAAACTCGGACAAAACAAGGCATTCAGTTTTTGCTAGATGTCAATTAATTCACAATTTCCAAACCTGATATGCTTCTACATTTTTATTTGTTGCAAATCACCATGCGAGTATTTGTGTATTAAGTATTCTGTGTGCACTTCTCCCACCTTTGTTTAAAAGTAATTTTGTACTAATAAGCTTTTAACATGTACATGATACAAACATTTAAAATATGAACAACCATCCTCTAAGATTCCCAGTGGTCCTGAAAAGATTTAAAGACTATTTACCTTTGTCTCATTTTTTTGCCAAAATTATGCTGTAAACAGACCCAGTAAGATTAGAATAAAATTTTGCCAGAATTTATTATGAATTGGAAGGAATTTCTTATTGATTAGTTTTGGATAAAAGGCAAGGTTTGGACACTGTGATGCTGTAGCTATAGAAGCCCATGGCTATTCCTGGAGGGTAGCATTACATTAGTTCAATGTTTTTTTATGTATTTTCATCACCTAAACATAATTACTATTCCATTTTGGAACCAGATTTGTGCTCAGAAATGTGATGTTGCCATCCAAGACTGGTTATTTTATATATGGTTATATGGTTATTTTTTTAAACTTTGAAACAGTTATGAAACTGAGCCATGCAGCATGTTACCTAACAGTTGAGCCAGTTCTCTTGTTCTGATCTTGTTTGTGTGTGCTCAGTCTCTGCCACACTTGCACCACCCTTTCCTGACTCACATCCTTCTGTATTCACCTGCTAATTAGGCCGTCTTCACCTACTATATATGGACTTACCTGATCTAACATGAGCTAACAACTGATAAGTAACCGATTTTGTTTGTCTTTACTTTGAATTGGATGAACAAGTCTCCCTCTCTGTGCTCACCAAGGACTACAGTAAAAGCCTGCACAGTCAGCCGTGCACAGTCCTAAACCCAAGCACCCACTCATGCAAACATACACTGCCTGACACACATATATTATACACGCTCTCACAATCACCTACAATCTCTTCACTTATCACAAAAACACATAATTCTATCAAATGGTGAGCAGAACCTCTGTTCCTAGAGTTAAACTGCTCTATAATTATTTTAAACACAGTCAGGCTTACGAGGGAGGGGGGCGGAGGGAGGGGTAGATTCAGTTCTGAGTGCTTTGGGTGGGGCTTTATGCATGGTGATAAGTGGGTTGGTAAGCTCTAACCTCTTTTGTCAACAGGTTATTCATACTGCTATAATGTGCCATTTGTAACAAAGGTTATTATATGTAGTGTAATAGCAAAGTGAAGTACAGTGAGTATATCAGAGTATAGAAGTAGTATTGCATTGTCAAGTGTGACATAGTGCCGCACTGTCGAATTGTTGTAATATTTGTATGTTTCCATATGTACAATGAAAGGAAAACATTGCAAACAACATTGTTTGCAATTAAGAGGTTTTCTGCATTTGTCAGCTTAGAAAAAATGTTGGTTGACTCTGCCTTTTAACTCATACATATGTACAGCATAAAGAATCCCTAATTCATTTAATTGATTTACTGATTTAATTGTTGATTATGTTAGAGTAGAAATTTGTTATTATGTCACAGGAGCCCTGTACTAAATAACTAATAGTATAATACTCATAGTCAAGTCAAGTAGATGCCTTTCTCTAAATTCCAGCCTGTCTCTTCGTTTTCATTTTCACTGAAAAGCAGCACACAGTTTTGCTGTAGGTAGCATAGCTATAGGGCTTCACTACAACAGGTTGAACAACACTGAGTTGTACTGTTAGAAGCAGGAGTTGCATGCTGTAAGTGTTAGTCAGACAGCTGCCATTGCTTCCTCCGAAGAGTGTGTGAATTGTGTGTTATGCACTTGGAAGAAATGTTTGCTGGCATCAAATGTTTGTTGCCTTTGGAAGATGTGAAGAACTGGAATAACGACCTCCAACACTAATACACACTGTGTTTCAGTGGAAGAGAATGTGTGTGTGTTCCTGTGTATCTAAGTGAAAATTAATGAGTTTTACTCAATTAATGTGAGTTTCTGATTAGTATCTGTGCCAATGCTGCAGCCAGCTCCTGAGCCAAAATCTTGAATGATTCAAAGTATTTCTATCACCATAAGAATATTCATTCTAGTCCCTTCCAGGCCTCCAAAGGACTCATTTTGAGATCTAGGGACATTGTGTCAGATGAAGATTGATATCAGTTTTACCATCTTGTACATGAGGGGTTCAGATGAACTTAGCTTAGCAGTGAGACTGAATGCAGTAAACCTATTTTTAAAAATAATATTAATGATTTAATGCAATTGGATTGAGTCATTTTCCCTTTAGTAGCTCAAGCTATGTAAGTGTCAGCTTCAACATTACCTCTGAGGTTAGGTGTGAGAACAGTAATGGACGTAGAAGATAGAGATATGAGGACATGTAGTTAGAGATATGAGAATGTGTGTATGTTTGTGTGTGTGAGAATGAGTGCGGGGGGCAGTGCAGTCTTTGTTGGCAGGGTTAAAGCTGTGTCCCTTCTGCTCTGCTCCACAGGAAAAGGAGATGGAGAAACAGAGGCTTCTGTACCAGCAGTCCCGTCTACACAATCGTGGGGCTGCAGAGATGGTGCTGCAAATGATCAGTGCCTGTAAAGGTACTGTACTAACACATATGCACACACTCACACTCATTTTACACTTTTCAGGCATTATATTAGAAATGGGACATACATTGGTTAGGCCAAATTTTGTCTGAATCAGATTAGTGGTGAAATATTACACAACAAGTGATGTTAATGTACCTTGCTTGAAGGAGTGTAATATAAATAAATGTAACATCATTCAGTTTTTAAAATGCCACCACAGGGCATTACACAGTTGCAATATTTTGTTTTGTTAAAACAATATCAGTAAAATGTAAAATATTACAAAGTACAAATTATTGACCTCTTCCTTGATTTTAATATTGGGTCAAAAATGCTTATATTTCTCCTTATTCCAGGTGAACCTGGAGCCATGGTTTCTTCTACACTAAAACTGGGAATCTCCATCCTCAATGGAGGCAACAGTGATGTGCAGCAGGTAATAGAAAATGCAACTTTAACATACTTTACACTTAGGACAGTTGCTGTATATTTTAATGTTTTTATTATTATGTTATTTCTCAGCCTAACAACAACATCACTGTCAAGAAAATGTTATGTTTTGGTTTTTTGTCTATGTCCAGAAAATGCTGGACTATCTGAAGGATAAAAAGGATGTGGGATTCTTCCTTAGCGTTCAGGCTCTGATGCAGACCTGCAGGTTTGTAATGAATTTCCAACTGACATTTTTGGTATTTGGTAAGATGCTTGTAGTGTACAAGTTATTTGGATTGTGTATTGTTAAAGTGACTGTTGGCTGTGTTTGATGTTGACAGTGTTTTGGATCTGAATGCTTTTGAGAGACAGAACAAGGCTGAAGGACTTGGGATGGTTTCAGAAGAAGGCACCAGTGAGTGGGGTCTACATCTTTTAACATTCACACTTACAGTGTTTTAATGCTCACACTGTCATCCAGAAAGGACGACACACACAAACACTGCCACATATTTGTTTCCCTACATAATTTTTCATTGGTTTGTGATACAATTTGACATGTTTGTAGTTCAAGTCTGTAGTCCATTCCTGTGTGCATCTGTGTGTCTGAGTGTGCCTGTTTATGGATGCCTGGTTGCAAGTGTGTTTTCAAGTAATTGTGTCATTCTTGTGTTAGTCACAGCATTTTGACTGTCGATGTATGAAACTGTTTATCATCCTCTGACGGCCATGAGATTTTTGGACTCACTAGGTGTCTCTTTGTCTTTCTCTCCCACACCCCGTTCACTTTGCCCGTTCCAACCCTTTACCCTTCATGTCCATGTCCTTCCCACTCGTCAATTTGATGCTCTCACGGTTCTCAGATAAGAAGCTAGAGCGTGGTAAATGGAACTTTGCTGTCATTTATTTTCTTTCTTTCCCTCCTTTCTGTCTTCTGTCTCTTCTAGCTCTGAATCACCTGACTAGATTTTTCCATGCAGTGAACTCAATATGCATTTCATTTCACACTCAAGGAACCAGTTAAATCAAGCTTTACAGTCACTTGCTTATTGCTAATTTATTCCAGAAAGCTTACACATGCTTCTGTAACGGAATTTAAGCATTGTCCTTTTTTGATTTGAAGTGATTGTAAAGTTTCATTTTTCTCCTTGAGTGTTTATCACAGATCTACTGTAACTCTGAGTCTTCTGAATAGGGAAGGGAAGGCCGTAACCTCCTTCTTCCTCTCCCACCTAGTTCTCTCATGTAGATCATAGAGAACTGCACTATGTGCCCTAGAAACTCTGAAATGAATTGCAGCAGCAGTAGAGAGAAGTCTTAAAGACCTGTATCTCTCTAACTTGGATCATTAAAGTATAGATTTCATAACATGCAGTATGTCGTAGTATGTTCCAGCGTCGACCCACATGGTTGAGCTGTGTAAAACTACTGCATATAAAATGTCCCCCAACTTTTTAACATTTTCATTTTATCCGTCTTACAATGAAGAAGGATTTCTCTGGAATATCAGGCCATAACTTTGGCCCAGTTATTGATGGAAAAAACTAAAGAGGACAGCAAGGTACATTAAAGTAGCTAGTGCTAAAGAACAAAGGCTGATGCTCATCCCACAGCACTTACAGAGAGATTATATACAAGTTAGCAAGCTTTATATCCCTTATCCCTAAATTTCAGCCACTCACAGTCCCAGGTCAATTGAATGTTAACAGCACAGGATGAAATACTACACAGAATAGAGCACTCGGGGTAACTATACAAAGTGTATTAGTCTATATAAGGTTTTAAAAATATATATTTAAAAAAAACATTGCCGATTCATGTTTCCTGAATGTCTTGACTAAGTTGTGATCCCACCCCTTTGCTTGCTGCAGATGCAGGATTGTTAAACAGATCTTACCCCTGTCATTATGTCAATATTTGGTGTTGTAGGTGAAATCCACCAGTTTTGTTCTGTTGTTGCACTGTCATAATTAACTGTGAGCATGCATATGCATTTTTGAGAAAGACACTGATTTTAAAGTTGCTACTTTTAGGCAACAGCTGACAAAGTTACATATATAGAAGGATTTTGTAATAGGTGAGATGATTGTAGAGTTTAAGGGCTGACTTTATCCATTTTCTACTTTCTTGTTATGGCACTGCTTTGGAAAGTATATGTATTTAAATGGTGTTCCCACTACCTTTCTTACATTAGAATATCACGCAAAATATTCAATGAGAAATCCTCCAATTATTGTGTTATGTGCTATTTTCCAGCTACACAGAAAAGGCTGAGGGAAGTCTCACACTATTTATATACATGTACCCTTCAAATTACAACCATAGGAACCCAGTTGAAAATGTGAACTTGTCCTTTAAGTGAATCTTTACATTAAGTAAAAACCTACAGCCCATAGAAAGGTATAATCAGTTACTTTAAGAAAGTTAGTTGTCATTCTTAACTTCCACAGTATTTCCAGTATTAGACATATGAAACATTAGTGTGTACTCCATACTCACAGCTTATTGGACCTGCAGACTCCAGAGTTCAGTAGATCTGTTCTGCATGAGGGTGTGCCTTGTGTGTATCTCTGCATTTCTGTGTTCACTGTCAACATTGTGTGTTGAGTGTTTGTTCAGTTGTATTTGCATATATGTGTTATTCCCTGGTTTTCTGTCTTCATGTATCTGTGTGATCCATATCCATTTCAACGTGTCAGTACTACCTGTGTTTCACCTGCTGCTCGTTTAACTTTTGTGACTAATTGTTTTCCGTAAAACGTATCTGGAAAAGTAGACATAGGTTTGGGGGAGGGAAAAAATTGAGTAAGTATGGAAGACTCAGCATCCCCTTCCTGGTGACTAAAGGGTGGATACCCAAAGGTGTGTGTGGTTACTGGTACTTACAGTTTTACTGGGCAATACTCGTGTGTATACACTCACACTAATAACTGTCCCTGTATATCACACACATGTGCACAGTGCTATAGTTGTGTCTGCTGCTGTAGTCACCGCAATCTCTATTTCACAAATGTTGATTCTTAATTAACACAGTTCATTCTTAATACAAAAATCTAATCTGAATAGTGAATACTATGTCTACACAATATTGTAACAAGTCATTTTCAGATTTAGATTTATTTATTATTTAAGAAAAAAATCTGTCAGTTCTTCTTACAGTACAGCCTT